>PISX010005206.1:82285-110644 GCA_004024625.1 Mellivora capensis | reverse complement strand
GCTCTGAGACTGTCCCGGGTGATACTACAAGGCAGGGAGACACAGCTCTGAGGCAAAAACGCTCTTCCTAAGTCCCCTGCCCGCCCATGAGAGCCAGCACCCGGGACCGTGGGCAAAAGCCAAGACCACTGGGACCCTCGAGGGTCGAGAGCAGCTCAGCTTTCATCTCAGGGAGAACCCGAGTCACCCCAGGGGGCAGTCCGCACGTGGGGCCGCCGCTCACGCCCACCTGAGCTCGGGGTTGTCCACCTCGATGGTCACTGTGTGCTGCATGTTGTGGGGGTTCTTGAGGGCGAACTCGAAGAACTCGGCAGTGCCCGGTGTGACGTGGATGGTGTGTGTGGTGGTGATGGCCAGGCTCAGCGCGCTGGAGATGCTCTCGGCCTTCATACGCTCCCGATAGGCAGCAATGACCTGCAGGTCGCGGGCGTGCTGGGCGCGGACGCTCTGCTGAGCCTGTGGACACGGGGCCAAACCAGGTCACAGTCCTGGGCTCACTCTCCTTTCCCAGGGCCACTCGGCCACCTCTCCTACTCCCCAGTTTCTCCCCGGGACCCCCACCACCCCTTCCTCAGCCTCCTGGGTTGGCTGGGACCGGCCCACCCCAGGTCCCGAGGACAGAAAACAGGTCTCTGCGGCTCTCCTGGCTTCTCTCTGCCCTGCGGTGGTCTCCCCGGTAGGAGGCAGGGTCTTGCCCCGAGTGCTCCCAAGAGACAACCACCACCCATGAGGCCAGCTCTCCCAGTGGCCTCAAGGCTGGCATCTGGTCACACTGGAATCAGCAGCAGAGGTTTCTAACAAAAGAGGAAAAAGTGGCCTCAAAGCTACTAAGATGGGAGCTGGGCTCAATGACCAGGTCCCCAGCGTCGCAGCAGGAGCCCCGTGTGTGAGCAGGGGCCTGATGGACCTGAGCCGGGCCAGTCCACTTGGCTGGCGCGCTGCCTCAGTGGGGCTCAGCCACAGGTCCTTCCCCACCTCCTTGCTCCGGGGCCTGACTCATGGGGCTTGGCCGACACGACGTGTTCTGGAGGCTGGAGGCTGGCTTGTGTTTCCCGTGGGACTTACTGAAGAGTGAGGCCGTGGAGGCTGCCTGGCGGGATCTAAGACCTAGAAGACCCCCCACCCAACGCCGCTCCGTGCTGGGGAATCAGCGGGCCCCGTGCTGAGAACCTCTGAACGCGGAGGAGGCCCGGCCGTCAGAAGGCAGAGGCTGGCTGAGTGCCTCTGGATTTCAACTCAACAAGGCAGGACCAAATTTGGTTTCTGACTTAAATTACTTTGGACACTGACTTCCCAACATCCCAAACTTTGGCCTTCCCCTTACAAGGGGGTTGAAGCTGAACCTTTCATCTCTCCCTGGGATTTGAAAACAGAAGGGTGGCTGTGCTCGTATCCGAGGCCTCCCCACACAGACGAGTAGAGCTTCCTCATGGAGTGTGGGATGGCCAGACATAGTTTAGGCAGAGAAACTTGAATTGAGACAGTGCGTTATTCTGACCCACTCCCAAGCTGCAGGGACAAATTCTGGACGGCCACCAGTGGACCATCCACCACAGGCTCTCGGGGAGAGGCTGGGGGCAGGGCACAGTGATATCCACTCCCCAGTTCACCACACACCAGAGGGTGAAAAGCGTGACCCTGGGGGTTGTGAAGAAGGATTCTCCTTGCCTGTCCTGTGTCGTTCTGTACCACAGAGGAAGCTGTCAGGAAGCCTGGCACCCCTGGCCTCCCTCTGCCCCACAGGACATGGGGCGACTTCTCTGATAGAAAGTTCTGGAGCATGAACCAGGCAGACCTAGCCCTGCCTTCCCTCAACCCTTCTCTTTGGGATCGAGCTGGCTGGACACTGCACCAGGGGCTCACCCTGCCCCCCACCAGCGCTGGGGTCAGTGGCCCATGGCCGGATGCCTCGCCAGGTGGCTGGGCTCGAGCGTTAGCTCCAGGCTCCGTGTCACGAGCACCCCGACCACAGAGAATGGTCCGTTCCACTACATCACCAGAGTCACCAGTGACAGACGTGACACTCTGGTCTCTCTCTGCCACAACCCTGCCTGACCACTCATTCGGTTCAAAAGTCAGCCAGGCTAAGGGTGAGGGCACTCAGTGGAGCCCTTGGGCCTCCCCAGGCGGCAGAGCCCGGTGACCAGGTCAAGGGTGGGCACCATACCCAACCAGAGCAGTGAGACTGGCGAGCCTTTTGCCAGGATTTCTGGAAAGAAAGCTCATCTTAGCATGGGATGAGTACATGAATGGGGTTAGTGCCACCAAATCGTTATTGTGCGGGACAACCCGAGGGCTGCAGGGGGTGGGCAGAGGTGGGGGCCGGTCCCAGGGGCCCCAGGCCTGCCTGCAGGGGCACCTGCTCAAACACAGAATGGTGGGTCCGGAGTCCCAGCCAAGGGCCCTGGAGACGGCGCTGCTGCACAGCCTGCAGCCTCTGACGACCGCCACACGAGTAGAGAGCCCGCCAGCCCTTCTCCCCAGGCCAGGGGCCCACGGAGAAGGTGCCTGGCGCAAGGTCTTCCCACGGCTGGGGCTCCGCCAGCACACACAGTAGCGATGAGGACCAACAGCAGACGGTGGGGCCGGCTACCATCCCGGGTGCCACAGAAACGGAGCCACCCTCCTGCGGATGCTGGGACTGTCCCCAGCAACAGCTGAGATACCAGCGCAGGCATCTGGCCCCACTCTGTGCCCAGGACTCCCCCAAGAAGCCCCCAGACCATCAGCATCCCTGGCGCCCGGCGTGAGCACCAGGGAAGCAGGCCACGCTCATCGCTGCTCTCCGCCTCCCAGGCACAGCCCCCGGCCCGAGGCCCGCTGACTGCAGGAGCATCCGGCCCCGAGGTCCAGCCTGGGCCTCAGCTCCTCAACCCCACACGCCATCCCACCTCCAGCTCCCGTCAGGCGGCCCGCTGACGTCGTGAACTCACAAACCCGTTTCCTGAGGAAGACTGGGAGAACCTGATGGGGACAGACCGCCACCGGGTCCATACCACAGGTCCCTTCACCATCGATTCTCCAGGCCTCCAACCCAGGAAAACCATGAGAATTTAGTGGAACGTTTTCTTGTACTCAGAAATCCAATGACATCCAAATTCACTGCTGAGCCAGGGCTGTGGGGAAGGGGGAGTGGTGGGGACAGCCGACATAGTCGAGGGGCTGCCGGGCCGCCCACTCCAGGGGCCCAACCCTCAGCTGCTATAGGGGACGAGGCCCACCCAGACCCCCGCCCCGCCAGCTCAGCCTGGACCACCCCCCAGGCCCTCTCCTGGACCTCTCCTCCATCAAACTCAACAGCCTTGCTCACTGGCCTGGTCCCATCTCCCGCTACACCCCACACGCGAGGGCAGGAGCCCGCCCCAGCCGCTGTGAGCATGGAGGGCCGAGCAGGGACGTCTTTCCAGACCCCTGCCTGCCTTAACATAAAGGGTGGTCCTCAGAGCTCTTTCTCAAGGCCCCTGTGGCTTCCTGACTCCATGAACCCATCTCCTAGATCTATGCTGCAAAATATGATGGGGTCTTCTCTAGAGCTTTAGACAAAAATGGGAATTTTCCAGGTCGGAACGAATTCCTTGATTTGCACTGACGACCCACTCACAGCCCTGAACCCAAATCTGGGGGACCCTCAGAATCCCCTCAAGAGCTTTCTTAAGAGCCCAGGTCACGGACATGCACGCACACAGCCCAGCCGGACACAGGATCTCCAGGGCTGGAGCCCAAGAACCAGCTTTTACAAAAACTCTCCAAGTACCTGACTCTCCAGGAAAACCACCCTTGGTGGCTGAGAGCTCCGTCTCCCCTACATTCCACAAGCAGGATTCAGGGGGTGGGGGGAGAGCCACGCAGAGAAGAGCAGCCGGAGGACAAGGCCGCTTTCATTCCCGACCGCGGCCCCCACGCAGGGACAGCCGGGGGCAGTGGGAGGTGGAAAAGGGCCTCACCAACAGGCTGGCCCCCCAGCAGCTGAGCTCTCCTCCGGACTCCTGAAGGCGCACGGACCTCATCCGCTCCAGCTTGCGCCTGCGGACGGCGTCCCCCTCGCGGCCGGCACCCGGGGGCCCCTTGCTCCCGGGCTGTGCGCGCGTGAACAGCATGGCGGCCAGCTCCCGGTCCACGTCGGCCAGCTTCTGTGCTTGGACCACATTTTTGACTGCTGGAAGGTTCAAAGAGGGAGCAAGAGGTTAAAGTGTAGAATTTACTTTCTTCAAGCAGACCCAACAAGCTTCCAGCCACCTCACCCAGGGCAGGAGCTCAGCAGGCACCTTGCTCTCTCCTGTACCTTCGAAGATATTCATAAAGACGCAATCCCTGCAGGCTGGTCTCCACAGCGTCCCCCCTTTACCAGCCTTTCCAATAAAGGAATTCTGATCTAGATCCTCTCCAGGCGACAAAGCCACACACGGCACACGTGAGTGCACGAGCTGACATACGAGCTTCCCGGACCGGCGCTCAAGCTGGCGCAGGCGGGCAGGCAGAAGAGAAGGAAGGGGCACCCCAACGCAGGCCCGGCCCCCCCCGAGCTCAGGCACCCCCAGCCCCTGCTGAATCTGCGGGCCGGCTCCCCCACTGGCAGCCCATCTCTAGCCTCCAACTGGCTCCATGCGATGGTGGCGCTATCTTTCCCCCAACTCGCCCACTCCTCCTCCGTCACCCCTAACAAGGGCTGTTCGCGGTTCCTCACCACCATTTTAAAGCTGTTCAATTGCTTTTCAGGTGTTATGAGTCGCTCTGGACAAGTAAAATTCCACCCCAAAAGAATTTTTGGGGTGCAGGCATAGTGGGTGGGCCACCCCCCTCGGTTGGGTTTGAGCAGCCCAAGGCCCACGGTCCCGGGGGAAGGAGACCAGCAAACTGGGGGTTGACCAACGAGTTCCGGGTCAGACCGCATCACCCAGTGCCAAAGAGACCAGACAAGAAATTCCAGCACTGCTCAGAGCCCAGGAGCGCTTGCTAAAACTCTGCACAACTTCCTAGTTGCCGAGCCTTGTCCGCTGGGGAGGACGAGCTCTCTGAGGGACCGCCCCCCTCCTGTCTTCACTCAAAAATGGAGAAAGGGACCAGGGACTTCAGAGACTCTCCACTCACGCAACCAACACTCACGAGTTACAGCTCGTTGCACGGCTTCGCCAAGCCCCCGACCTGCTGGGCCCCAAGGTGGGGGCTTTCACAAATACGGCCCACGGGTTCTTAGACCAGCCAGGGACAGAGAGGCCCTGGCCCCCACGTGGGAAATCCAGATTCTCACCCAAGCTCACCACCGTTTACCACACAACCAGGCAAGTCACCCGCCCTCCCCTGCCTTGGTTTCCTCAATACTAAGTGGGAGAACAGACACTCAACCGGCGGGATCATGGGCCCTGGACCGCTCCAAGCGTCAGAGCCTCTGGGGCCCCTCTCCTGGGAGAACACTCGAGTGCCCACAAAGTCTGGGCTGGTGCTTCGGAGCACGCAAGGTCCTAGAGGCCTCGTGGCTCTCACCAGCCACAGCACGGGGCCTCCCTCCTGGGCACAGGCTCCAGGAGACAGCGTCTGAGGACCATCAGCACAGGAGGCTCAGGGCAGCCTTGGATCCGCACTGGAGGGCCTGTGACACGGGGGACACCACCCAAAAGACACATCCTGCTTTTCGTCCCACCAACTACTGTGCTTCCAGGTCTGTGGGTGACTCGGGCACAGAAAACTTCAGACACCCCCTGCTTTCGACAACATTCTTCCAAGTGCAGGCCTCTGCTTCCCAAGAGCCACAACTGGTTTACTCCCCACAACGTGGGGGCTTCAAACCAGTTTTTACAAACCATCAGGGTCCTTGTTCAGCAGGGAGCCTGCCTCTCCCTCTCCCTCTGCCTGCTGCTCACACTGCTTGTGCGCGCGCTCTCCCTAATAAAAATAAAATCTTAAAAAAATAGAAAACAAATAGAAACCAGTCTCTGTTCATCCTAGCCTTTTCTTCACTTCCTGCCCCCCTAAAGCTGGGCAGCTAGAACCCAACACGGGTGCCACGCCAGGACGACAGCCCCGCCGGCTTCCACGGAGCCCTCTCTAGAACATTCCAGCTGTGACGCTCGCGCTGACCTGGCACAGCCTGAGGGTCCACTGAGGCAGGCGCTGAGGGGGACACGACGGCCACCGCGCCCAGCCCCAGATCACACATGTCCCTGCACACAGTCCCACCCGCCCCCACCCGGCCCCCACTCACGTCTCAGACCCCCGCGCGTGAGGAGACTGCCTCCCACGAAGTGCCGGGCGCCGTCGTTCGAGATGACCCGTGACCTGGAAGGTGGCAACGAGCTCGACTTTCTCTCCGTCTGCTCACACACGTGACCTAAGTTGAAGACATCCCAGCAGAAGGTGTGAACACCGACAGGAGCATGAGGAGACACACCAACTCCCCTGTAGGGGCCGGGGTTCCAAAGGGCCCGTGCACACCCCCTGGCCCACTGACACCCCAAACCCGTGCTCCAGGCTCTGGATCCGCTCAGCAGTCGAGAGCTGGCCGGCCGGCCTCTCTCCCGCGGGGTCAGAGCTCTGGGTGCTCACACCCTCACCCCTCCCTCCCTGCAGCGCGGCTCACATGTGCCCGCACCCACGCCTTGGAGGAGGCCTCTGTGCGTGTCTGCTAACGACAGACACACACTTGAAGGTCAACGAGCCTCAGCAAGCTAGAATCTTCTGGAGCTGTTTTCACACAGAAGCCTTGGCAGGAAGCAGCACGCGGCTTCAGAGGGCCGGGCATGAGCCCGGGGGCAGAGCTCACGGCAGGCCTGCCCGGCTGGACGGCAAGCAGCGCTCTGCTAACCCCAGCATGTGTGAGGCCCATGGAGGACAGAAGCCCAACCTCGGGGCCCGCGACCCCTCTGCGCGGACATGACCCCCACCTCCGGGGAGGCGGGGCACAGCCGATGAAGTCGGATTCCAGAACGAACCCCCCCACGTTCCGGACGCAAAATGCTTGCGCTGTGGGCTTCCCTGTTTCCGGCAGGACGGTGCTGAACGTCTGCAGGCATGGCCGTCCTGGAGACCTTCCTGGGAGCTGCCGGAGGAGGTACCTGTTCCCCACCTCTCTGCATCCCCTCCCTCCCCACCTCCACTCTGCCCCTGGGGGGGGGCACGGACAGTGGCCTCAACCCCTCAGCTCTGCCCACCCTGCCTCTGTCCCACGGGACAGTGCTAGGCGCAGGAGCACAGCCCTGACCACAGCGGCGACTGGGCCTTAGCAGTGGTGACCAAAGTGACCTTTTCATCTCCAGCTGTCGGACAGGAATGTCTCGCTCTTGACTGGTTCCGAGCTGAGATCGGGAAGGGAAGGCCTGTTCCGCCAGGGAGGTCCTGTGGTCTCTGCCCTGCCGACAGGTGCTGCCCCTGCAGACCCCAGTGTACAGCAGCTGGAGAGACAAGTGTGGCAGCAGACCAGCCCGTGGGAGACCAGCAAGGACCAAGGGCCGGGTCTGGGCGTGGGGGAAAATGCTCAATTCAAAACTGACAGACGGACGGAAGCTGCCTCTGGCCCAATCACGACGTCCTTGGCGTGGGTTACAGGCTGCGGACCACAGGCGAGCAGGGTCCTGCCCCGGGACTTCCATTCTCATCGTTTCCAAACTCCTCTGGTTGCCTGGCGTGTTTCTGAGACTCACGCAGGGTGGCCTCCCCAGGCTTCTTGCGACAAGAGCCGCTCCTGGTCCCGAGCCCGGGGGGCGCAAAGCGGTCACAGCTCGGCCAGCGGTCCCGGCAAGCACAGGCGCTCTGGTGTCTTCCACAGCCCCCCGAAGGGAGACCAGCGCACTGGGACAGGCGTGGAGCTCACTTCCAGAGCCTTCCCTGAAGCAGCACCACAGTCCAGACCCAGCGAAGCGTCGGGTCGAGCCCAGGTTGCGCCTGCCAGGTGCACACCACATCGCCATGAGACGCCAGATGGCAGGCCTGCCTCCTCTGCAGCGGTTACTCACGGGCCTGGCCACTGAGGCCAGTGGCAATCCTACCTGGGGTCTCTTCCTGGGGGTCTTGGGGGCCAGGCCCAGCCCTCCTGCGGCTCCACCCCCCCCACGCTGGCTCTGCATGCGCAGTGCACACGTCTGCAGAACGCTCACCCCTTGGACGGACGCCCCCTGGCCCTGCGTCTTGAGCCCCAGCTGTTCCCGGCGTCCGCTCGGCTGAGCGCGGAACACCTCTCCCTGGGGGTCTGCCCACCACCCACGCCTCGGCTGCCCCTCTGCTCTTGCCCTGCAGACGGGGCAGCAGCGGAGCCCTCCACCAAACACGGCCCTCCTCCCCGTGGCCAGCTCACCCCCAACACAGCTCAGTGGCACAAGGTCGTGAGGCTCGTCCCCAAGAATGGAATCTGGTGGGGTCGCTACTTGGATGAGCTCAGCTGCTCACGCCTCGGGGCTTTGTCAGCCCAAGTCCAAGAGGCCCAGAACCGGCTCTCACACTCGCTCAGCCACCCGTTCACACTCCCAGCACCACACCCAGCACCACTGTGGCCACTGCTGGGTGACCATGGCAGCCAGGAAGACCAGCCATGTCCCCAAGAAGCCCCAGGCCCCAAGGGGGACAGACAAGCAAACAAGCGGACAGGCGGGGAAGGGACAGCCAGCTGACGCCAGAGCCCATGTCCCAGCACCAACACTCACGCCTCTGGTACCACCCTGCTCTCCACATAAGAGGGGCGAAGTGCCCCGGAGCCCAGGGCCGCTCCGTTCCTGCCCCGAGCTCAGAGTCGGTCTGGGCTCCCGGCTCTCGGCGCCGTTCCTCCCCGGTGCGGACGGACCGTCCGGCCAGCGCTCCGTCCCACCGACGACCTGCACCGTCTGTCACTTGGCAGTGGGCACGCGCCACCTCCACTCCCTGTCAGGACAACGGATCCGTGCCGCACCTGAGGGACCCTGGGAACCTTCTGTGGCCTCGCCTGAGGCACAGGCAGGGAGGCCTCCCCCCGCATCCGGCCTGCATGCCCGCGGCCTCCACCCGGCCTGGAGACCGCTCCTCTGGGAGGGACGGCGGCAGCTCAGGAGCCACTGCACACAGCTCATGGGGGGGACGGCCAGTGGCCTTGGAGCCGGGCTCTCAGGAGTCATGACGGTCACCGCGGCACACGGCACCAGCAGGATGACAGACCAGGACTGTCCCCGAGCGTCGCGTCTCCTCCGTCGCGTCTTGCAGTGTTGGTTTGGAAGCCGAGACAACTAGATCCGGGGCAGTGCGCGGACTCAGGGACCGGGCACGGGCAAGGCGCTCATTTCCTCTGGGCGCAGTCCGAGATCCCAACGGCCACGGCTCGCTTCCCCTTCAGGGAGACCTGGGTTCAGCTGGGGACCCACACATTTGCTGCGGGAGCAGGAGCTCCCTCCAGATGGGCAGGGCTCCTGACGCGGTCTGCAGCCGACCTCGGTCCACGGCAGGAGCAGAGCACGTCACCATGTCCCACCCCAAACCCAGGCCCTCTATCCACACCACCCAGTTCTCCTTCAACCCTGAGAACATGGAGCCGGGAGTCGCAGCAGCCCCTCGCTCCCCGAGGGCCCCCAGGAAGGGCCGCAGATACAAGTGACAGCAGCTCCCCGAAGAGCCACCGTCACCCCGCAGACGAGGCCACAGAGACCGTCACGGAGCCCGTCTCAGCCGAGATGCCACCGGCACGAGCACCACCCCTCCCGGGGCGCAGAGAGAGTGCCCCGTTCCGCAGCCTCGAGCTTCACCACCTGCCCTGTGAATGCAGAGCAGAGGAGCGACGCCACGCCGGGCACTGGGACGCTGGTCCGACCCTGCTTCTGTCCCCCGAAGCTCACACCGCCTCCTCCTGCTGCTGCTTGCCGCAGAACAATCAGTTTTATAAGGAAACAAAAGCCACAACACTTTTTTTTCCAGAAAACGCAGAATCTGCAGGGGAAACCACGGTGCGGCCTCGCACATTTGTCCTTTGTTAATCCCCTCCGCCGCCACGCCTCTTGGGGGCGTCTCTGACTCTGCCCCATGCGCTATCGCTGTCTTGCAGGCAAAGCATGGAAATGACAATATGAGATAACATATAATGGAGCTAATCTTTCTTCTGGAGATAAGATTTAAAACTCGGAATCACTGCACATTTGTGGGCTGTGAATAAATACAAAAATAACCAACAGGATCTCAGAAGCTGGAGGCTTCTCTCAGCAACCTCGCCCGGAGGAGCTTCTAAATGATGTCGGCTTCTCACATGCGGCTCTTTTCTTCCTCCAGAACCTAACTGAGTTTTGCTGTTTCCATATTGTCTGTTGTCCAGGCTGTCTCAGATGCCACGATTGTAAACAAGCAGGCAGAAGCCTCCAAGCTGACTTAATGGGCTGTGCGCGCCCCCCCTGCTGCGGCAGGCCTGGCCCGCCCCTCCACGCTGCCCACATGGGCTCCTGTGGCCCACGGGGCTCCAGGATTTAATGTCAGCCTGGGCTGTGAGGAATGGAAAATTCCCCCATAAAACGTGAGAGGTTTGAGTCTCATCTGGGCAGACACGGCTTCAGAAACCTCAAATGTCTTGGCTTCATCCTGCTTTTCCATTTCACCCCGAAAAACCCCAATCTTGCCAGGGAGTCCCCTGGAGGGAGACAGAGTGTGTCCCCTGGTCCCACGGGGGCTCACTCTGGTCCCCTGCCCTGTGGGGGCAGGCATGCCAGCCCCAGGCTCCCCACTGGTCAGGGCCTCAGAGATACCTCCAGACCGTCTAGGGACGTCCGACTGCAGCCACAGCCAGCCCAGCGCCCTGCCACCAGCCCGGGAACGGAGGTGCATCCGGGCTGGGTTCAGCACGTCTGATCTGAGAGCCTCCCTCGGACACCATTAGGTGTAAGGTCAGAGCACTAGGCTCTAAAGACATGTGCTTCTCTGCTCCTTTACCCCCAGGCCGCACGGAAGCTGAGGAACACTTCCCTCTCCTCTCCTGTGATGAAGGAGTTCTGTGGGCTGACATTCCATACGAAAGCCCTCCTGGAACCAGTCACCTTATCTGAGTATTGTCACAGAGATGCCCCACAGATGGCACCAAGAAACAAAATGTGGGCAAGACTGAGATGACTAATGATCCCAAATCCTGATCACAAATCAGGAACACCAACTGGTGCCAGGACGGGCTCAGGGTCAAAGACAGACCAGCGGTCAGGGACAGGCTCAGTGGCGAAGGCCAGATGTTCATGGTCAAGGACAGATGCCCAGCGGTCGAGGGTACTCAGGGGTCAACCAGTGAGTTCTTCTGAATTCCTGTTGATTACATGACGCCCCCAGTAATAGCCACTGCCCTGACACAGCAGCAACTGGGGAAACGAGTGGCCACCCAGGAGACGGCCTAAAGCCAGCAAAGCCACCAGGGACTCTTACCCACGTTGGCCAGAGTCAGATGCAGCCAGCCCTTGAGCACCGTGTAGACACCGATGGGCTTGACACAGCCAAACCGGGTCCCGTCTCCACTCACCACCACGTCCTGCTCATACTCGGTCGCCACAACCTCAAGCTCATGCAGGACCTGCACAGCCGGCCGGCCTTGGCGGAGCAGATGCTGCAGAGGAGAAAGGCAGCAGTCAGAGGGTGGCTGAGGCCAAGCCCGTCTTCTTCTGAAAACCTAAGTCCTCGACATCCGTCTTTCCCACAAACACTTTCATAAAGCACACCCAGTCCAGCCAGTGAGCGAGCGCCAAGGACGCACGGGCAGGCCAGGCAGCCGCCTTCCTGGGGCCCGTTCTGCAGAGAGAACCCCCAGACACGAGCAACAGAACGAGGCTGGGGACGCTGAGCAGACCCGCCTCTGGTTAGAGCTTCCAGCAGGAGGTATGAGCTAGGCAGGGAAGGCTGGGGGCACACTCGGCCCAGGGTGCAGAGTATAGAACCCCACATTGGGGCCTGAGCATCCAGCTTCAGTGTGGCTGGAAGATAGGGAGTGGCCGCGAACAGGGCCACAGGGCAGCTGAGGTCCTGCTGCAAGGGTCCACGCCAGGCCCCGGTCGCTCAGAGCCGGTGAGAGCAGACCCAGGGCGGCGCAGGACCTTCCTGACCGGTGCTGTCTGCTACGCCAGCTCACCCCTCAGTGCCCGGCCTGAGCCCAAGCACTAGTGAGGCCCGCGGAGGAATGAGAGGAGCACGGCCGCCTCCAGGCCCAGCCGGGATCCTCCTCCTGGGAGACCTTGGGAAAGTCAACTGACCTTTCAATGTGCACTTCTCACACACAAACGGACATGCAGGACCAGAGGAGGTTCCCAGCTCTTCCTACTACAGCGAACACCCCTGCTCCGGGGAGGGAAGGTGCCCACAACCACCCCTCCCTGGTGGGTCTGGCAGCTTCCAGTTGCTTCAGACCCTGCAACCACACGGTGCAGGTCCACAGAGCCCACGTACCCGCATCCGTGTTCTCGGCCGGGGCCCGGCGGCCAGGCTGACTACGCGATGTCCCCGCGGGAGAAGGGCCCATTGATGAAGGAAATGACACCCAGGCCAGGAAGCAGAGAGGCCAAGAAAAACAAGGCATCGCATCCCACTATGGGTGGCAAAGATTTCTTGTTTAATTAATACCCCTTAAAGGCAAGAGCATGGAAATGCAGCTGGCGCCCTGGTCCTCGTCCAGGAGGAGGAGGACCTCGCCGGGCTCCCGGTGGTCCGCGGGTCCCACCCACTGCGTGCAGGGCTGTCACGTGAGCGCAGCTGACTCAGAAACAGCTCCGACAAGCTGTCGTCGGGGGGTGGGGGGAGAGCAGAGCGTGAGGGTGGAGAGCACCAGCTTCCGCGTCAGAACCAGGCGAAAAGCCAGCTCGGCTATTGTCAGCAGGACCTCAGGCCTCAGTTTCCCAGCCCGACGTGAGGGTAACACAGCACAAGCCAGGGCCTGGGCTGGGGGCACAGTCAGCGAAGGGAGGGGCAACTGGGCGCTGGAGCGACTGTCACTATCGCCCTAACAACACCGTCGCGTCCTGGGGCACAACCTGAGGACAGGGCACACCGTCCTTCGAGCACAACCTGAGGACAGGGCACACCGTCCTTCGAGCACAACCTGAGGACAGGGCACACCGTCCTTCGAGACGCTCGCGCAGCATCCCAGGAAACAAGCAGAAATCCCTCAGGCGCCCAACAGCACAAGCAGGGGAGACGAGCCACCATGCACCACACCTTCCAGAAAGCCCACCTGCCTAACCCGACTGGGATTCTCTCTTCTTAGCCAAATTTCCCACCCCTTCTTTATAAATTTTGAAGTTAAAGACTTTTTTAAAAAGTAAAATTTGATTTTAACTTATCCAAGTACCAATAAGCACAACAGCATTCGTTTCAAGGGCTCTTCGTGGAGGACAAGATAACATAACTTCATCTCCAGCTGAGAGCACACAGGGACGGGGGCTCGGCTGCAGAGGAGGCTGGGGCAGTGACAGGCCCCCAGTTCACAGGGGCTCCTCCCGGCCCCTCCAGCGCCCACGCCCTCATCCCTCCTCCCCCCCATTCCCTCCTCCCTGCTCCCTCCATTCCTCACCCCTTTCCCTCCCAGTCCCTCATTGCTCCTTCCATTTGCTCCTTCTCAGCTACACAGCACCGTGCCCACTGTGGGTCGTGACTGCTGGAGATGAGTGACTGTCCCATTCCCACCCACCAGGATGTCACCAGCCAGCATCAGAGACAGACAAGCAATGGCCATGACGATCCCACAGGCACCATGACCCAGGAAGGTCTGAGGGACCAGGGTGAGGAATGAGAACATCAGCCCACATCTGTGCTCCCCACAGGTGATCCCTGCTCCCGCCCCCCCAGGGGGCATCACTCTTCGGGGACGGACACCTGAGTCAGCTGGAGGAGCGATGGCGCAGCCAGGTCAGCCCTCCGAGGGAAGTGGGGAGCAGGCAGCACCCCAGGGGAAGAGGAGCAGTGCACACAGCCTGGCACGCCACAAACGGGGGCCGTGAGCTCGTCATGGCGAGGGCTGCCAAGGAGCGAGCGGTGACCTGGGTTGCAGGTCTTGGTGACCACATGGGCTGTGGCAGGGGCGAGGCTTGGGAGTGGGGGGAACTGAGGGGCGCCCGAGGCTGGAATCCAGAAGGAAGTCCACTAATGGGAGTCAGGGAGAGCGGGGGGCTCTCGGAGGCGCAGGAGCTGGGGCTCCCCTCCCAACGCCGCCCGCAGCCAGGACACCACGTCCCCAGGCCCGAGCCCAGGAGCTACCCTGAAACTACGCAGACGCGGACCCTCCGGGGAGAAACCCCAGGGAGGAATCTTTAGTTAACACGGGGATTTAGGTTTTAGAATACGAGGAAGATAGAAAGCACAATTAGACAAAGAATTAGTCTAATTCTAATTACAATTAGAAAAGCACAATTCAAGTAACTGCTAGCAGGCTTCAGGCGACCTCTGCACAGCCCAGTCCGTCCCTCACCCTGTCCCCAACCCCGGGCCAGGCCCCTGCTCACAGGGAACAGGGGACAGGTATCCTCACTGTCAGGGCGCAGGAGGGGGCCGGAGGTGACCTTACCTGCGGTGGCTTTGTAGGAGGAGCTGAATGACAGAAAAGACAACATAGCATCGCGCAACGGGAACTCTGAGAAAGTCCCTCCCTCGGGGGAAGGACAGAATCTGCACAGTCAGACCACAGTGCCCCTCGGTGGGAGAGGACCACCTCCCAAGCAGGCCCTCCCAGGAGGTCACCCCACCCTCGAGCCACCACCTTCATCTGGACGGCCGCAGATCCCACGAGGAGCAGGGAGTCTCCGTCCCAGATGTCAATCTGTAGGGTCTGGGCGGCCAGGTAGCGGGTGAACCAGCGCTGCTCTCCGGGCTTCAGGAACCCAGGATCCACCAGGTACTTGAGCTGAAAGCCGGGAGGCCCTGTCCAAAGAGGCCTCGAATGAGCCCAAAAGTGACTCAAGTCATTTACCATCTTTATATTTTGAAGCAATCCCTGCTGTGGTCATGATCGTGATTTTCTGCTTCCATCATAACCGCAGCTTAATAAACACATTAATCCAAACATCGTAAAATACCCACATTTACGAAATACAGAGTCCCATCCAGAAGTCACCGTTTCTTTCCGATACAAACCCTGAACTCTTCCCAGAATACGCTTCATGGTTCTCACCGAGTCCTTGCAAAACAGTCTATCCGGAAGGGGGACAGACGTCCTGATGAGGCTGCCCGGGGAGATCGTTACTCTGCGTGCAGGGCTGAAGGAGAGGTGTGGTCTGCCACCGCAACTGGGAGAACGCAGGCCCGTGCAGAGCTCCAGCCCAGGGGCCCCGAGCGCTGCGCCAGCACAGTGCCTCCCTGGGGGGCACCGGCCCTCGGGCTCATCACCGAGACGGGAGTGGACTGTAGCCCCCGCCTTTCGGCTCCCCCAGGTGGCGTCGCCATCAGGTCCAAGTTGACAAAAACGCCACTGAAGTCACTGCGAGCTACCGCGCGGGGAGCGGCCAAGCTGGGGGGGCACAGCCCGACACGGCCCCCTTCCCGTCAAGAGCACATTTACAGAGCCCCCGAGAAGCAGAACAGTGACTTTGGGGCCAAGGACACATGTTCACTCAGCACTGGGGGGCCAGGTCCCAGACCGGGCTGCGATCCTCACCCCGTCTCCAGCCCCCCCAGCCCCGGGCTGTCGTCTGCTCTCAAGAAGCAGGGAAGCAGGCTGGAGTGGGCACAGCAGTGGGGGCTGACAGGAAGGCGGGGGTGTGGGGCCTCTCATGGGCCCAAGGGACACGGCACCAGGACCAGTGCCTTGTGGAGTGGAGGGGCAGTAAGGAGTTGGGGTAAAGGCTGAGGGAGTGGCCAGCAATGACCCCACGCAGCAGCAGGCCGGTCCCCAGCATCACGTTACAAGTGAGCAAAGTAGTGGGACCAGTGGAGGGCCCAGTGCCCCCAGCCAGCTGAGACCTGGGTGGCCGGTGGCCTCTGGTCATTGTCAGGACACCCCCGCAGTGAGGGAGCCCTGAGGCTGGCTCCTCAGACACATGGTGGGGACAGGAACAAAGACCTGTACACACCCAGGGCCCAGGGCCCGGCACTAAAGGCACCGCTCCCCACACCAGGCCCACTGGGGCTGCAGGAGAAGGACGAGCTCAGGCACCGGCTTGACATGGCTCAGACTTCTGATTTGCAGAGGCAGAACAGATGTGAACTCTGCGGGCCAACTTCCCAAATGACACCTACGGACACCGGGCCCCAGAAGTGCCACACTCACTTCCACGTCCCCCAGACCCCCAGACTCTCCACCCGGAGCTCTCCTTGCTCCCCAGGGAAGCAGGTCCCAACCGGACCCTCCATGTCCACCCCCACCAGCCAGCTCCTGTTCGCATCAGCCGGGAGTGCTTCCTGGCCCCAGGCCCTTGCAACGCCCCTGCTAGCTGCCTCCCGCTCCAACACCACTAGTCCAACCACTCAAACGCACCAGGAATTCACACTCAACACACAACTGCTGGGTGCCCCCAGCACATGTGCCAAGCACTGTGCAGGAAACATGTGGGAGCTGGGGACGGACAGGGTCCCGGCCTGATGGAGCTCATGGTCACAAGTTGACACACTGAGCCCAGAGCTGACAGCGTGCTGAGTACCCAGGAGAGGCAAGTGGGGTGTGGGGGCCACCCTGGTCTGGGCCCAGCCTCAGGGCTCTCAGGCTGGAGGTGCCCAGTCCCACCCCATACAGGGTTGGACCCCTTCACTCCTGTCTGGCTCAGACAACTGGCTCCTCGGCAGCCTTCCCTGAGGGCCGCACTCCCTGCAGTCCTCCCCAGGGCACTGCCAAAGCACAGGGAACCGTGTCATCTCCGTCCCGCCCAGAAGTCCACAGGGATGCGGACCATCTACCCAACCAAGGCAGACCCCAGGGCCAGCAGCGCCTCTCCAGGGTCCACTCAGGCTCTCTCTCTCACCCGCCCCCCAACAAACACTGAGCCCAGCCTGGCCGGCCTCCTTCCTGAGCCTCAGTCCCGCCACACACCCACATCCGAGTCTGGTGACTGCTCTTCCTCTGGCTGGATGGTCCTCAGGCTCCACCTCTCCTTCCTGACCCACAAACACCCCTGTTCCGCGAAGACATCCACACCCCACAGATGACAAGCACCTCCACAGTCTACGACCCGCGAAGAATACACAGCAGCTAGGCAGAGCCACACTCCAGATGACAAAGCAAAAACCCAGAGACGCAAGGAGAAACAGACAAAAACGTAATAGTAGTAGAGACCAACTAATCACTTTGTTTTCAAGGCAGGTCCAATGGACAACACATAAGGGTATGGAAGGCCAGGCCGGCTAATCCATTAGGTAGAATGCATGCATGCATGACACTGCTCTCCAGTAATACCGACACGTATTTCAAGTGTATCTCAAAATTAATTAAAATTAACTATATATCATTAATAAAAAGTTAACTATGAAATTAATATTAGTAAAATCATTATAATATTATAAACTAATATGTCAATAAATTAATAAAAACTAATAACATTAATGAAAACTAAGTTAATAAATTAACTATATGAATAAAATTTAACATTCGTAAAAATTAACTATGTATCAGGCCACAAACAAAACCTAAATATGCCCCACAAGGTAGAAATGAATAAACAATATTCTCAGACCACAATGCCACAAACTAGAAACTGGAAACAACTTTCTAAAGACAAATTTACAACTTATTTATAAATAATTCTCTGTCAAGTGAAAAACAAAATCCAGATTTTCTAGAAAAGAATGAAAATACTACTTATCTGAAATCACCAAAGCATAAAGCAGTAATCAAAGGAAAATTCATAGCCTTTAATACTTTGTATCCACAAAAACAAAAGAATCAAAATAACTGAATTAAGCAAGTCAGATTAGAAAAATAACACAAAAGAATATAAGAAAACAAAGTAACAAAGATAAAGACAAGATTTAATTGGTCAGAAAACAAGAAAATGGCAAAGCCTGCAGGAGGGCCACTTCAGTATCTTTGGAAAGTCAGGGAGCTAGAAATGAGCACATGAAAGGATGTCCTTGTCCCTGGCAGGACAGCTCCCACCCCATGAGGACAGCTCTCCTTGCCTTAACCCATGGATTCAGCAGAACCCGCATAAAGGACTAACAAGTTCATGTGGGAAACCAGCCCAGCCAGAATGTACGGGAAGGGGTGGGGGGGTGACCTGCAGGGAAGAGCACCTGGGGGGCTGCGTACATCTGACCCAGCAGCCTGCCCGCCGTGTGTGGACGGGTGGTCTGATGCCGAGTCCAGCAAACCACAGCCCGCAGGGCAATCCAGCTGGAAGCTAAGAAGAGCTTTCACATTTTTAAAGGATTGTTAAAAAAAAAAAAAAGAAGAAGATTCCAGAGAGAACATATGTAACCCAGAAAGTCTAAAATATTTACTATCTGGCCTTTAACAGAAATCAGCTTGCCAACCTCTGGTCTAATAGAACAAAATATAAAATCCAGACATAAATCCAAGCAACAAAAAGTGTGGGGGATATGAGAAGGGCGGCTCTCAAGTCACTGAAGAAGATGGGCTTCCTAACAAATGGCACCGGGCCAAAAGGAGAGGCATCTGAAAGATAAAACTGGATCCCTGTCTCCCATCACACAGCAGGAAGAACTACACACAGACCAGAAGCCTCGTGTGAAAAATGAAATCCACAAGCCCCCAGGGGAGCCACGTGTGGCTCTGTTTACGAGCTGGGGAGGAGAACACCTTCACGTCCACCACTCGGGAATTTAGAAGCAACAGAAGTAAAGACCACCGTATTAGAGAACACAACGACAGGACGTGACAGGGTGCCCAGCTGGCTCAGCCAGGCAGCGCGTGCATCTTGGTCTCAGAGCTGACCGCCACCTGGCTGACGGCCGCCACGTGAAGCCCATGAAGCTTCATGCCAAATCCAGACCAGAAGGAGCACCAGCGCTAACCACCCATGCACGAGACCTTCCAGGGGGCCAGTGTCAACGGTCAGACACACACAGCACGGCATTCTATGTGACCGCTCCCCTGGTCCCTTCAGACACCTCTGTCACTGGGAGGAGAACACAGGGGACTTCTCCAGATGAAAGGAGATGGGGGAGGTGACTCCTGTACAGCCCAGGCCCCAGACTGGATGTCAGAGCAAGAAAGTAGCTATAAGGGACACAGAGGGAAACTGGGAATGGAACTGTGAGGTCCCTGTCCTCGTCAGGATGACGGGGGCTGCCTTTCTGTGAGGCCCGTTGTGTGTTTGGAGGTAAAGTGTCACTTTGCCTGCTACAGACTTTCCAATGACGGAGGGAAGGGGAAGAGCTAACGCAAGCATTTCAAACTGCGCAGGCACAGGCTCCGGAGGCGGGGCCGTGGGACTGGAGGCGGAGAATGCACAGGACACAGGAGACCCACCACGGAAGAGGCAGGCAAGGCAGCACCAGCTGGGCCCAGAACAGGGCTGGGGAGCCCCGGGACAAGAGTTCTCCAGACCAGGGGGCTCTCGGGTGACCCAGAGCTCAAGGACTCCAGCTCCTGTGCTAAGGAAGGGCCCGCTGCCAGGATATCAGGAGGAACGTGTCAGAGAAACCTAACTCCAGGCCAGGAAGCAAAGGAAGTGAAAGGAAGGGAGGCACCTCACGTGTGATGGAGGACGAGACCACCACCGGCAGCCAAACCCCCTGAAAGGAGCATGGATGGAGGTCAGCGGGGACGCTCCGGAGGGACAACCCTGTCCTGAGCCATGGCGGGAACAAGCAGCTCACACCTGGAACACCGAGAAACGGAGGAGCCTCGGGCAGAGGAGGCCCAGGGCCGTGGGTTCTGGAAGCTTCTGCTCAGGAGGCTGCCATGTCTCCTGCTAGACCAAATGTGCTCTAGTGGAGGCGCAGGAGGCGGAGACGCCATTTGGCCAAGTGACCAAAGGTGACAATGTCGGACCCGAGAGTAACCGGCTGGGGGAAAACATGTGCAAAGCACACATCTGATAAGGGCTGGGGGGGAGGCAAACTCTAGAAAGCACTCTTCAAACACAACAATAAGGAAGCCCCGTCCACAAACAGGCAGAAGATATGACCAGCCCCCTCCCCAAACAAGACGCACTGGGGGAAGGAAGCCAAATGTCATCGGGGAGCGCGGTTCATAAAAGCAGCAGTGAGAGCCGCCGTGCACATATGGGGACAGCCAGAACCCCAAACCCGCCCGCACCGAACGCCCAGGCCCTGCCGGCGGGTGCGTGGCGCGGCTCAGGAAGACGGCTGCACGGCGCCTACCACGCGACCTGGCAACCACGCTTCTAGGTATTAACCCAATGACGAAAATTTAGGTCTACACGGAAGCCTGAACAAAATGTCTACAACTGCTTTATTCGTAACTGCCAAGCACCGGAAGCACCGCGATGCCCTTCAGAGAGCGGGTGAACGGAGTCCGTCTGGACAGCGGAGCGTTGCTAGTGCTACAGGGGGATGGACAACCACGCCACAGCGACAGGAGGAACGTCAACCGCACGCTGCTAAGTGGAAGGAGCCAGTCCAGACAAGCTCCATGCCGTGTGAGTCCAAGTGCGGAACCCCCAGGAAAAGGTAAAGCCGCAGAGTCAGGAGAAAGGTCAGTGGTGAGGGAGGGGAGGGAAGGGACGGAAGGAAGGAAGAAGCGGCCATGGGGCATCCTTGGGGGGGGTCATTCTCTGCAACACTGTATGGGACACCGAGGCTGTGTTTGTGGAAATGCACAGAACGTGCGGCACCCAGAGGGCACCTTCCTGTGACCTCTGAGCTTCAGGTAGCCATGAGGCGCCAGCGATGGTCCACCGCGAAGCTAGATGCTGCCAACGGGGGAGCTGCTGGGCCAAGGGGTGTGTGGGAACTCTGCGCCACCTGCTCGATTTCTCCATAAACCTCAAACTGCAGAATCTATTAATTTTTAAAAACTTGTGGAACTGAACAATGTGTTGCATACATGTTCTACTTCAACAACAAAAGAAAATACATCCTACGTGAGGCTCTCGTGAGGCTAGGTGCTGAGCCGTGGGGACCCCGGGGCTGGAGCTGCTGCAGGAAGCCTGGCCCTGCCCAGGCAGGGGCACCTTTGCTGAGTCTCAAGGGGGTAAGACACTGAAAAGAACTTGTTTTGGACTTTTTAACTTAAGAATTGCGGACTTTGAATTTTAATTCATAATGACAAAATTTGATTTTGGAGTTTCATTTCTTTGGACCTCAACTTTCAAGAAGATTTCATTTTTGGACTAATTTCTCTCTGGGAAGTTCATAATGGAAAGGGGTTTGTATTCAAATCAGGAGCTTCTCTCTGTGGTTGGCCTTTTGAATTAAGTTTCCCCTCATCACAGAACCTCTGGTGCACCGCCCGGGAACAGGAAACGGGAGAGGAGCCGGTCTCCGCCTGGAAGTCAGTGCACTCTTCTGATCCACTTCAGAGCCTTCTGGGGGCCTGGGCTAAACTGTCCACTGGTGGTCCCAGGAGCATCGTCAGAGGGAAGGCAGGTGGACTGAGACAAGTGGTCCAAGGATGGCTGGGAAACCCAGGGAGTGGAGAGAACAAAACCCGGGACTATCGCAGGACAGCCTCCTGGCCTGGCCATGCGCTTCCGAGCCGGGGGCCCAGGGCCCTCCTGCACTCACCCTCTGCCCCTCACATGCTCCTCCCCAGGTCAAGAGCTGAGGGTTTGGAAGATGGAACAGGGCCTGAGCTGCGCCCTCATCCCCTCTCTCTTCTTTCCAGATTTGTTTACAGGAAGCGAGGATGTCGGGGTCCTCAGGCAAGCAAGGGACCAGGGCATGACCCCAAGTCTGCGGCCGGGCAGTCTGACCTCTGCCATCAGCACAGTCCATCCAGTGGGGTGAGCACCAGCAAGCACGCCCCGCGCTCAGGCTGACCAGCGCCTGCAACAGCTCTGACCCTCAGTACCAGTTCTGACTTTGGGCAAGGGAGGGTAGCATTACCCTGTGTAGCTGTGTGCCCAGCTGACTGGCCAACCCTGTCTATTGTTTGCCTTCTAAGCATTTATGCTTATTTTAAAATTTCTTTCCTTTGGGCAACTGGGTGGCTCAGAAGGAGCAGAGCCTGCCTTCAGCTCAGGTCATGATCTCCAGGTCCTGGGATGGAGCCCTGCGTCGGGCTCCGTAAACAGCGGAGAGTCGGCTCCTCTGCCTCTCCCCTTCCCCACTCGTACAAGTGCGAGCACGCGTGCTCTCTCTTCTCTCTCAAATGAATAAATAAAAATATTTAAAGACCTTTTAAAAAAATAAAATAAAACTTCTTTTCTTCTACTTTTATTGGATTTGTTTCAGGTTCTTTTCTCCAAACTTCTTGAGTTGAACAATTAAATCAACATTTTAAAAAATACTTTCTTCTTTCCCAATACAAGCACTTAAAGCTGTAAATTTTCCTGCAAACATCATCTTAGCCGTATCTCACTTGTTTTGAAATATTTGCAATAGAATTTTGTGATTCGGTTTAAAATAAATATTTCTATTTTGATTTCTTCATTGACCTAAGGAATAATTAAAAGTATGTTTTAAAGTTTAAAAAAAAAAAACAAATAGCAGTTCGGAGCCTTTTGGGGGGAGGGAGTGGTCAATTTCTGACCCGGGGTGTTGCCGTCAGAGAATGCCCTACCGTTAGCTCGGACACGCTGGGTCTCTGGGAACACGGTGAGGCCTGCACAGTGGCCTGAGACATGCGCACAGACTCATGAATGATCAGTTCCCCTAAGTCTCACGTATGCTCAGGAAGAACGCGCGTACTCTGAATTGGTTCTATGGCTTTATAAGATCATCTTTTTAAACTGCATTTTTCTCGATTATTCTCTGCTTGACGTGTCAGTTCACGGAGGGGGATGTCAACCCTTCCAGGACTGTGGCTCATCAACTTCCCCTTCCAATGTCTGTCAGTGTTTCTTTTGTATTTTGAGGCTGTTGTTGGAAGTTCACAGGTTCAGAACTATTTATTTTCCTAGTGATTATTCTCTTGATCATATTTAATAGGCTCCTTTATCCCCAGCACCGCATTTGCCTTTTGTCTCTTTTGGCTGATGCTAATGTTGCTAAACTACTTTCCCTCCATTAGCATTTTAATGTGGCTTTTCCCACCTGTTCTCTCTGCTGAAGAGGCAGCAAGGGCGCCCAGCTCTGCCTTCACAGGCCTGGTGACCCCGAGCGGAGAGGTGACGGATCGTCAACAACAACGACAACTTATCTGGTCTGTCTGCACGCACTGCAGCAGAAATGCACGAGTTATGGTAATGCCAGAAACGGAAGCCGTGGGCCCCATCTCAAAAGGATGCTAAGGAACTAGCTCGTTATTTTGAAAATCCAGAACTAAAAGGTTAGAACTGAGCACTGTTCTGCCTTTCCCACATGGGCTGCACCCCAGGTAAGTCAGCAGGCGGCCAGGGGAAGTTTCTCCCTGTGGAAGCACCCCAGCTCCGGAAGGAGAACGTCACCACTGCTCCACCTGGAGCAAAATAACCAGCCTGTGGGCAACAGTCCTGACGGCGGCCACGGACACAGCGTAGCAAGGAGGGACAGGTCTCCACGCTGCTGCGGGAGGGGGTGAGAACACCCCCCGCCCCAGGGAGCTCCCACCGAAAACACAAACATGCCTCCGACCACACACAGAGATCTCACTCCCCATGGCCAGCAGAAAGGGGACAGGAGGGACCCTCACAATGTCCCCGTTGGAAAGCAAAACCCACGTGCAGACTGGGGAGCTCTGCAGGACGGACTGGAGCCATGCAGCTACTTCAGCCGGTAACACGACAATCCGGCAAAGGGGCAGAGGGGGACCCACAGACAGACACACACCGGCCCAAGACTGTGACCTCAACAAGCCACTATAAGCTGTAGCCTCCTCACAGCAAACAAACAAAAACCCTTCTCCATCCACAAAAGGAAATTTTTAGGACATTATTGGGAAAATTTTAATATTAGCTAAATATTTGATGACATTTAAGGGATTATTACTCATTTTAAGTGGGATAATCCTGCATGCATGTTTTTCAAACAGGACGCCTTAGTGTTCAGAACTACGTAAGGAGAAACTCACAGGTGCAATCACACAGGTCTGGGATTTGCTTCCGAGAGACCTGGGGTGTGGGTGGGGACGCCGCTGGCAGCGGCTGGACAGCACTCACCGGCGGGACCGCTGGCTCGTTATACTGTTCTTTCAAATTCTATATGTGCTTGGAAATCTTCACCGTACACTATTTTATAAAGAATAAATTTTACAAACACGGCTTGGGGCTGGATTTCTCGCACCTGCCAGATGTACGAGTACTTACCAGCGTCAGAGGAGCCATCCTTGTCAGTGAGAACCAGGAGATGCGACAGGGAACCGGAGCGTGTCCGGCCCGTCTCGTCCAGCCCGACCAGCTGCAGGCGTGGCGTTGTCACGGGTGGGAAGCGGTAGAACTGGAAGGTGAAATACACGGTCTTTGGCCACGGCGCTCCCTGGCAGTCCTGGGACGCTCTGAATCCAACAAGAGCCCCCAGTTAATCAGGCATCCACGGCAGAGAACCTGGGCTTTCGAGGGTCCAGCACCACAGGCCAGACGCTGCCTGGTCCGCCCACGCGAACAGCTCTGGCAGGATCAGGGGAGCCCACGTGAGCCCCAGCTGGAGAGCGCTGCGCTCAGAGCCGCACGGAGACCGAGAACCAGCCAACACAGTACGGCCACGTTCAGTTACAGAAGATCGGGCAAAGCCGGTTTGAGAGTATTTAGAGACGGCTGTGTGAGCGTCCTAACCAGATGAAAACACAAACAGCATTCCTTCACCCGACAAGCCCTCGGCACTGAGTTCTGCTGGCTCGAGCCGCACAGAAGCCGGGGAAGAGACAGAATGTTGAAGACGCACCTGCTCAAGGCGAGGAACTGCAGCACTATCTCGTTGCCTTGCAGACAGTCTGCTTCTTCCTTCTCCGGGTTGAACTTCACAGGATCCGCAGGATCGACAGCCTCCGCTGGTTGCTTATTGGCATCAAGAATTTCGGGAAAGCCGGAAGCCTGCAGGAGCACCATCGAGGCTCGAGACAGCCTACTCCCGGAGCTGAAACACAAAGACCATGGAGGCCGGCCTCCAGGAAAGGGCTGGCAGACAGGCAGGACTGGGGACCCCCCTCTCCGGGGAAGCCTGTTGCTGAGAGCCAGTCTTCATGGCGCAGCACATGCCGGGCCGTCGGGGTCACCCCTCACCTCCTGGCCTGGGCTCCCACGACAATCGGGGCGTGCACGGGCGTGAAAGGCAGCTCCCGCAGCTGTTCAGCAACAGACGCTCCCAGAACAGAGGACGCCTGGCTCAGCTGGGCCTCCAGGTGAGAGATCCTGCCCTCCAGGGGGAGCTCCTGCCGAGAAAAATCAGGCCCAGGTGAGGACAACAAGGACCTCAGCCTGTAACCACCCAGGAAGCTGGGCGGGGAGGTGTCCACGGATGAACCGCCTGTCCGACCGCCAGCTTCAGCGAAGGAAAATACAGCACGCCTGGGCGCCTTTTCCACTTGAGGCAAACAGAGAGTAATGTGGATATAATGTAAGTATGTCCCATGAAACATTCGAGACACTAAAAAATCACTGCATTTCCGAAATTCTAATTTATCCGGTCATCTCCTATTTTAAGTGAGTCAAAAAGCAACGAGAATTGCATGAGAACTCAATCAATTTTATGAACAGGTACCGTGGGAGAGATCTGCTGTCTGAGAAGGTCAATTAACATAAAAACCACGTTGACAGACCAGAAAAATGAACCCTCCTTCAACACCGCGAGACAGACTGGTACTCAGCCCTGGCCGGCCGGCACAGATGTTTCTCTGATCCCTGCATCACCTGAATATTCTAGTGTTTCCCTTGTATTCCACCTTCCACGTCCCGCCAGAGCGGAAGACACGTCTGAATGAAGAGCCCATATGGGAATCAGGACGCGCTCGTTCACCCCCAGCTCCCCCGCTTTCTGTTCCAGCTCAAAGGGTATCGATACCACAGAACCAGGGATAACCCCAACCCGTCTCAGCTGCCAATAATAAGACAGGTGGGCTCTTCGTAAATGAGCCCCTGGCACGTTCTAGAATAAGGCATCTCACCGTGCTGTGTTTTCAAATAAACAATTTAATGGCACTATTTTTCCTCAACACACTTCTGGTACAAGACTGAAGACGGGGTTTGCTGGTGAGCCAGGCCGCTTTTGAAACCAAAGTCTACATGAACTCCCCAAGGTCAGTAGGAACACAGGCCGTTTGCCCACTGGATGCATCAGAAGCCCGGGAGGTGGGCTTTCCGGCCTCCCCTTCAGCGGCTGACAGCAAGGAGTTTCTGGAGCGCCGGAGACTTGGATCAGCCTCATTTGTGTCTCCGGCAAACTCTCCTTCCCCTTTCACGTCCAGAGACCCGAGGGCAGTCGAACTGGCTTGTCGGGCAGAGTAAGAGCCTAATCAAGCCCCGTGGCAGGACACGCTCCCACACCGACCACTCCTTGGTCAACAGGACAAGATGGTGGCCGTACCCGAGGCCCGGAGGTGAGCCCTGTCCCCGCCCCCACCCCCACACCCGTGTCACAGAGAGCCCGTGAAGCCTCGCCACCTCACCAAGGACCAGCGCAGCTCACAAAGTCAGAGACTTGCACAGAAGCCAGGAGCTTGGAGGCCTCCCCTGGAAGGAGGAAGGAGGAAGGTTGGGCATACTTACCTCCTGCGCCAGCGGGGGCTCCGAGCTGTCCAGTGGCCGTGAGGAGGGTGTGGCCGAGCGGCCCCGAGCGGGGGACTGCGGGGGAGCCGCCAGCTGGGAGAGCGACAACTAAAGGGGAGGAAGCGCGAGTGAGATGGGAAGGGCAGCCCAGCACTTCTCAGCACCCCCCCACCCCCGCGCACGCTGGCACAGAGCCAGGCCATGCGGCCCGGAAGGCAGGGGGTCTGCGACCACCCCAGGGTTCTGGCCGCCCCAGAACCCAGAGCCGCTAAGTTCTTTCACTGTAGTTCCTGAGAGGCAGGCCTGGGAGCCCCCCCGCGTGCTAACAGCAGCATAAAATCATGTGAACGAGGAACAGCAGGTGGCGAAGGGGAAGGGCCAGGGAAGCCAGGTTCTCCGCCACGTGTCTTTGAACCTCCCCGGGTGTCACGTCCAGCCGGAGCCCGCACACCGGCGAGGAGCCTTCCAGCCCTAACCACTGCGGTGCCCGGGACACGGGCCCCGCTAAGGCAGCGACGGGAACGGCCGCCAACGCGGGCTCTGCAGGCGGCGGCCGGGACCGAGCTCCCGCGCCACTATCATCGCGTGCCTGAGAGCAAGTCACCCAGTCCTTCCTTTACCTCCGGCTCCTCATCTGCAAAGTGGGGGTGGAAACAGGGCCCAAATCACACGACTGTCGCGGGATGTGAGAAGTCGTGCGAAGGGCTTGGCCCAGAACCCGGCGCGCGGCAAGCCTCCCGTGAGCGCCGCAGACGTCTGGAAGGTGAACGCAGCCGTGAAGGGGCCACGCTCCACAGAGACCCTCTCAGATCCTGGGCTCTGTCCCTAACACACACTGACGGCTGGCCCCACGTGGCGCCAGCACAGAGACTCAGCACGTGAGGACATGACCAGAGAGCAGCCAGGTGGAGGGCAGGTAGCAACGGGGGACCCCAGCGGCGTCTTCGGGGGGCCGAGAAGAGCTGCAGGGGTCTGTTCAGCCCCCTCAGACCCCGCACACTATCTTGAGCCCTTCCTGCCTCTGGAAGTGGGCCGCGCGGTCCTGCAGTCCCTGAACACTGAGGCTCACACGCACACTGCCGCAGGGAAAACTCTGGAACAGCCCAGCAGGAAGGCAGGGGAGTCCGTCTCCGCACGTGTGCCTTCAGGCAGACCAGCGTCCCTTCGGGAGCTGGTTTCCAAGCTGCATGGGGCACAGTAAAGCCGCTCCCTTGGGACAGCCTTGGATACCGAATTATCCGACTTTTCTAGAAGTCATCTCCCAGGGTGATGCTGGCGAAGTCATCAGGGAGACAAGCCAACTCCGACCCCGCACAAAATGCTGCTGCCGGAACGCTGGGCAAGCACCCCAGCCGGCTCGGGTTTCCGGGTCAGGGGGCTCGCTGGCCAGCCGACAGCCACGCAAGCCAGCGCCTCTCCTCCTACGCAGGAGACTCGCACCCAGAACCACCGGCTGTGGGACGGGCAGGCAGTGGCCAACGCGCCCGGTCTCTGCCAGCGCCTGGTGCTCGGCCTATGGGCCAGCAGTGGCCTCTGCTCAGGGCGCCGGTGACTGCCCGGGAGGAAGGGAGGGCGTGAAGACCACCCTGTGGCGTTGCAGGGACGACACAAAGGCTGTTCAGCCCTGGCAGATTCTCAGCTGCCAGACGTAACTGCCGGAGAGAACACTTCATTTCTTAAAAAGTACTGAATGTGGGCACCCGGGTGGCTCAGCTGTTAAGCGTCTGCCTTCAGTTCGGTCATGATCCCAGGGTCCTGGGATCGAGCCCCG
>PISX010005206.1:0-82185 GCA_004024625.1 Mellivora capensis | reverse complement strand
GAAGCAGATGGAGTGGGGGTGGCACCCATGAGTCTTGGGGGGCCCAACTCAGTCAGCGCCTGACCCGTCTGCCCCTGGCTGGGACTAGTGCTGCCGCTGGTGCTGGGCAGCAGGAACTGGGCAATCACCCACAGTGTGTAGAAGACGCGGGGCATGCGCAAGAGCACGTGCTCTGCCCCCAGGTCACCTCCTGGGGGGATGGAGCCTGAGCTCATCCTTGGTCACTCCCCCTCGCCACCGCGGTCACTCCGGCTGTGACCCGGAAAAGTCCTCACACGCCCACCCCGTGCCTTTCCATCTTCCCATCTGCTCATACCTCCTGATTTTGAAGGGCAGGGGTCCCGTGTGGATTGGCCTGGCACTGCCATGCCTCGGGCACACTTGCTGTCTGGTTAAGTAAGGAACTTCCAAGCAGGTGTGTCCGGCCGTGTCCCAGCCCCACTGAAGCCCACTACGCACAGCCTGACCTGAGTCCTGCTCATTCTAGGTGAGGGCATGGTGGGACCGGGAGTCGTGGAGGCCAGTCCCTTCCTGTGGCCGACCCAGAGCAAGGGGCCTCGTGTGTCCTTTGACTTTGGTGATGCCAAGGCTCCTGCCGGCTCCGAGGCGCCTTCCTCCAGGTGAGCCCGGAGGACGACCCCCTCAGTGTCCGGCCCGGCTCCCAAACCAAGTCAGGGCGCTTCCCGGGGACTTAGAAACACTCTCGTCTGAGGGCCTTCGGCTCCTGAAACGAGCTCAGGCAAATCGTGGAGCAAGTTGTGTCCCCCGGGAAAGGTGTCCTCACACCAGAAGCCAAATGCAGATGAGGGTTCTGCCAGCCCAGGCACCTGTCCCCCACCTCAGAGCGCGGGCGGCCACTCGCTGCCCTCCTCCCCGAAACTGTCCAGAGGAGGAAGCACGCAGAGCAGCCAAGTCCCCCCCAGCCCCATCCTGAAACACGGGCTCTGGAAAGCCTCCCAGGCTGACTCTGGTCACGGGGCCCAAACTGCGGGCAGCAGCTCCACCACCCTCTGCTAGGAGACACCTGGCCCTCGGAGTCGGCCTCCCGCGTCCTCGGTTGAGCGAAAGCTGAACCTACCACCGAGGCTTCCCGCACGCGCCCTTCTGCCCCCACGTTCCCGAAGCGGGGTGCTGTGCTGTGCGGAGTAATTCTTTACATCACCACTAACTTTAAACAATCGTATCCTCCTGGAGAATAAACCGGAATAAGAAAGGCTCTGGCGGCAGATTAAAAAGATGACTGCGAGTGAGCCCAGGGCCAGGGGCCACATGCCCCAGGGAGGCAGGGCCTGAGCGAAAACACACCAAAACCACAAAATATCCTGGTTCTGCAGCTTTTTGTTTTCATGCCCCATGTAGTGATTGCCGGTTCGGCTACTTCTCGAAATAAGCGACCTACTAGCCACATGCAGAGAATGCTGCATCCTCCAGAGTGTGTCCCTTGGGGTCCCTCCAAGAGGCTCCCCGAAGCCACATGAGCGGCCCCAGACTGGGACCCCTGACACCCGCCACAGAGCATGGCCGGGCCGGGGCCATGGATGTGAGGAACAGCACCGCAGGGCATGCGTGTGCAAGCACGTCAGGGCCAGCAGCACATCAGAAAGAGCCACGTGCTCGGAAACGGCAGCACGTGGGGGAAAGCCGGCAGGTCCATGTGTGCAGCAGGAATCCCCGGGTGGTCGGGGCGTCCTGCATGGAAAGGCTCCAAGAGAAGTCACAGAGCGGGAAAAGCCAGTCACCAGACGGCCCGCCTGTGCGCGCTCTCCCATGTTGGAGGGGAAAGAGTTAAAAGAGAAAGCAAAAGCCGCCCTCTTAGTACGGAGGAGGCAGCAAAGCAGGCAAATCCACCGACGTTCTCAGAGTGGGACAAGCGTAAGGGGCTGTCACTGCACCCTTCACGCACACAAGTAAGCATGTGTGCTCTGTGGATTGCTTGTGCAACTGGAAAGAACTTAAGTTTTAATGTAATGGTCATTACAAGGTGAACCAACGACACTGGCCAGCTCAGCACCAACCGAGACACCATAAGCAGCTTCTGGCCCCTGCCGGGGAGCCGCTGGGCTCTCGTTTTCAGAAGAACACGGAAACCCAGAGAGAACCAACCGCTGATACATGCTCCGGGCAGCCCACGGGCTGCAGAGCCTGGGAGGACGTGGTCGCGCCTTGGCCTCGGAGACAGCCCCGAGAACAGTGGGAAGGGACTACATCGGTGGTTCCCCCAACACCGGGGCTAAGTGCCACACGGACAGGGTGTCCACCAACAGCTTGAGACCAAGGAGAAGCTCACACCTCCTGCCACAGCAGGGCCACCACCTCTCTAAAGACTGACCCTCCCTGACACTCCATTACTCCCCAGGCAGCCCCAATGCACTGAAAATCGCCATCAACGGAAGCTCGATGTTCCAAGCCTCCCTCTGTCAGTTCGGCTTCTAAAAACCCAAACTGCCCCCACCGACACCTGGGCCATCCACGTCCTGCTGGGTCACACAAAGACCTGGGTCCAGGCGCTTTTTCTGCCGGAGGACGCCCGTGCAGGATCACACAACTCTGAGCAGCCCACACCGCCCCGACGGCGGCTCTGGAGAGGGGGCTGCACAAGGGCCACAGAAAGACAGAAAAACAAGCACACAGGTAATCAGGAGACCAGGCAGCGGGCTTCATGCTGACATCCTCCAGGCTGGAGGGAACAGAAGTCCCCCCAGAAATGCTGGGGGCCCACAGCGCGGCCACCTTCCTGCCCGTCACCAAACACAGCCCAGACCTGGGTAGCAGGTAGCGCCAAAGCCCTTTATCCCAAAATGCAAGGTGTCCTTCTGGGAATGCTTTTCTCAAACACAGCTGTGCATTCTGGGGGAAACTGAGGAAAGAAGTCAGCAGGCGGGCCTGAGGAGGGGTGTTCACAGAGGGAAACGCTGTCCAGCGGCACAGACCCGCCTGCGTCTCGCTGCAGGGTCCGCCCTTCACTGGCAGAGGGGTGGCTGCTTGGCTCAGGCCCGGCACCGGGAGGGAGGGGCTGGCGATGTTACATGCATGGAGGAACAGCTGGCATCAAAAGGCAGGGAGGAGAAGGGGGTCATCACCACTAAAGACAAAGTTGCCCTGATTTAAAGAAAAACGGGGACAATAAGTGTCCCACTGGGCTTTGAAAATAAAGCATTAATTAATACTTCATGGTTCTTCAGACACTAAGAATTCATATGGCAAACCCTTTTGAAAGGGCCTCATTTCTAAGTACTTGGGGCTAAAAAGCACTGCTCCCCAAGGTTCTGAGCCCAGGCAACGGGGGAAACGGGCACTGTCTGTGCAGAGGTGATGGGGGCGCGGTGGGTCTCGGTGCTGCGGGAGCACAGAGCACAGGTGGCCGAGGTGTTCTTGTGCACAGAACACCTGAGTGGCCCAGCCCACCCGGGGGTACCACTGGGGAGGGGCTGCACTTGCACAGGATCGAACCCAGGCCCACCCACGGTGTCCACACCTGCAGGTGCCCAAGCCCGCCATGGCGGCCACCTACAGCTTGGGCAGGCCGGGCAGTCGGGGCAGCGAAGGATATGCCTCCCGAGCTCACCTGAGGTCCCAAGGTCCCATGGCTCCCTGTGCCAGCGGTCGCCAGAGTGTTGCCAAGTTAGCACCCAGGATCCAATATGCACCTCAGCACCTGGGAACTTAGCGACCTGTGCGAGTGGCCGGGCTCTGCGGTGCGAGGGATGCAGGCTGGCACCGTACCTGGGTGTTCCCTAAGCAGAGAGGGCATGGGGAAGACGCACGTTCCGGCTGCTGACAAGGGAGCGTCACAGCAAAGGTGCCACAGTTCTGTCCGCCCTGCTGCCAGCGGTGCTCTAAAGCCAAGATCCACACGGGGCCCTGTCTCAGCTAACCCGTCCCCAGAGGACCAGGGAACGCAGTCACCTTCAAGGGCTGGCCACAGCAGCGACCCGTCCCCCATCTGAGCCACCACCGACGGCCTCCAGCAGAGCACACACATCTTAACTCCACCCATTTGTGTGGCTCCTGCCAGGAGGCCCAAAGCCCTCCTGGACGACCGCCTGGTTGACACGACCCGGAGCTGGGAGCCTCCTGTCAGACAGGACGTCCCTGCAGCGTGGACACAAGAAAGGTTACAACCACGCCAGGAACCTGAGTCAGGGCATTCCAGAAACACCGTGGTGACACATTTCCCGCGACCCCTAACACACAGCTGTTTTCCAAATCTACGAAGCAAACACAGGGACGTCTGACCCCACCAGAGCCACCGAAAACAAACAATTGGGTCAGGGAAATTCCAAATTTCAGAACACCAAGACCGAGTGCCCTCTAGTGGCTCCGTGCACTCCTTCCTGCAGGGTGAGGCGTGGGCCTCTGCTCCCTCCTCATTCTAAGGGGACATAAAAAAGGTAATTCATGACAGAGAGCCGAAGTCCCTCACTTAACGTGACAGCTGCATGCCACCAAGATTTCTAAAAGAACCATGTGAGCTGGTAAAATATCGAAGGAGGGGGCGCCTGGGTGGCTCAGTGGGTTAAGCCGCTGCCTTCAGCTCAGGTCATGATCTCAGGGTCCTGGGATCGAGCCCCTCATCGGGCTCTCTGCTCGCAGGGAGCCTGCTTCCCCCTCTCTCTCTCTGCCTGCCTCTCTGTCTGCTGTGATCTCTCTGTCAAATAAATAAATAAAAATCTTTAAAAAAAAAAATATCGAAGGAGGGAAACTTCCCATCACCAATTAAACACGAGCGAACCTGGGAAGAAGGCAACGACATCAATGTGACATGAACGCGGCGATAAATCCAGATTAAATAAAGCAGATGCAATCAGCTGCGCCCGTGCGGACCCGCCGGCCCCCGAAGGGCAGTGGGGAACAGACGATATCTGTACTAGATTCCCATCCCTCCAGCGACCTGTCTGCCAAGCTCCGCGTGAGGAAGACATACCCTCACCCGGTCATCAGACAGATGTTGCTCCACCGGCTAACGGGACCCATCTGGAGCCCCGAGTGAGCTGTCTCCAGAGGGAAGGGGTCCGTTCCCCCTGAACCTCCACAGCACGCCTCGGAGCCCAAGAACATCCAGCCTCCCGTGGGCACTGCTCTGCCCAGCTGCCCATGTGGAGCTGGAGGCAGCGGGCTTCCGGGGGGAGAGGGAGGACAGGCCAGCTCTCACCGGTCCTTGTCCTGCTCACGCAGCACAGAGGGGTGGGGACTACCAAGATCTGCTCACTCCAACCTCTCCAGATGCAGGAAAGCTGGCCGAAGCCGGGATACTACCCCACACAGAAGCAGCAGCGTACTAGGGAGCGACCAGGGACTCGGCGTCCAGAGGCCAGGCCCTCGATCCATGCCGTGCCACTTCCCCACCCTGACCCCACACTCCCCTCTGAGAGCAGCGCCCTCCCAGCTCTTATCCGCAGGGGGAAAGGGACACAACGAGGAAGGGCTCCATCTCAGCGCATGTGGGGAACCCCTGAACACACGTGCATGAGGGGAACCTCAGAGCTGGGGTCGCCATGAGGAGAAACTCTTCCTGGAAGGAAGCCAACAACGAGAGAGCCTGATGGTGAGGGGACCAAGTGTGGGAGGCAGACAGACAGGCAGACAGAATTCGAGAGCCAGGACACAGCCAAGCCTTACATCAGCTCTGCAAACATGTGCCAAGTACTTTCCTGAGCTGGGACCCAAGTGCGCAGCAGAAAGAGGACACACCCCAGTCATGAGATGCTCCTAGCACAGTGCTCAGTGTCGAACAAGTGCCCGCACCAGATATCTGCACCTCTGCACCGTCCGGGGCACCAGTGAGGCCGCCCACCAGTCCCTCCACGGGGCGTGGACACTCATCTGGCTCCCACCCCTGATCCAGGAGGAGTCCTGTGTGTCGCTTCTGGGCCAGAGCCTCGGACCGTGGAGCAGGCTCCCTGATGTGTCCCTTTCTTTGTGGCGCTGTGGCCAGCAGAACTCAGACGACGCCTGCCGTCTGTGACCACAACTGGCGGGGGATGTGGAGGGAGAGCCAGAAACAAGCCATTCTGTTTTAAATCAGTGGGATCTGGAGCTTATCTGTCAAGGTGGCAGACCTGACTCGCTCCCAGGGCAGCAGGGGAAGGAGGAGACCCGGGAACAAACAATGGGATGAAATGGACGCGAGATCTCTGAGAGCCGAGGGACGAGAGCGCGCGCGCTCGGCCAGGGAGACGCCTGTGCGGGGCGCTCAAGACCAGTAAGAGGGGTTCGGTGTGGATACGTGGAGGCGAGGCTGTTGTTTTTCACTCCTAAATTCAAGGCCAAAGGGAAATAGAAACTGAAACCAATAATTTAGGAAATAAGATCACCACAGGTCAAAACGTAGTCAAAGAGGTACTTGGAAGGAAACCACGGGAACTTAAATGTTTCTATTAAACAGACAAGTGGAAATTCACTAAGCGTTCAACTTCTTTAAAACTTAAAAAAAAGAGGAGAAGATTAATGAAGGCAAAGTCATAATAAATTATAACTAATTAGAATAAAATTAAAGACATAATCAGAAACTTCGCAACAGCACGAGAACCAATAAAGGAAACCGAGAGGAGCCAGGGGATGAGAGGCAAACACCTCCGCTAAGTCTGACCAAGAGAAGGAGAGACTCGCCCAAAGATCGGGAATGACAAAGGGAATCCATACGCAGAGACAGAAATTGGGATTTTCACGTTAGATGCAAGTTTATCCCAGGATCTTAGTAAACTAAATGAAATTAACCATTCATCTACAGACTAGGTATCCCCAAAGTTACATGAGCTGAGATGGAAAACCTAAAAAGCCATAAATCATAACAGAAACTTAAAGGTCATGAAGACAAACCAAGGAAACCCCATCGAGATGGGAGAGGGAGCGGGGGTCGGCAGGGTGCCCCACCCCACCTGCCCACGCCAGGGACCAGCAAGGACCTGCAGCCCATGGGAAGCCACCACCCAGAGCCCTCTTTTACTCCAGGAACTTCTGCTCAGAACCGCCCTCCCAGCCTCCTCCTCCCCTGGTCTCCTCAGCTCTCAGGTTCACCATGGTCCGCACGTCCGCATCTGCTATTCTGGAACAGCCCCAATTGCTCCTCAGTAGCCTTGGTTGTTCTCAAGATTAACGTTGTCAGAAAATCCTTTCCAAAGGCACAGAGTTCCTGATGGTTTTATAGGTAAGTTTCATCAAACCCGCAAGAAACAAGTCCTGCCTTTTGCTGAAACCATTTCAAAGCCCAGAAACATACAGAAAGCATTCTCACTGTGACGATGAATTTTTTGTGTTGAGTGGATGAGACGGATCACAGGGGCCCAGACACGTGGCTGACCGTCACTCCGGGAGTCTCTGCGAAGGTGATTCCTGCTGAAGGTACTATCTGAGCAGACCGGCCGAGGGAAGCGGTCTGCCCTGTGCAGTGTGGGCGGGCATCACCTCATCTGTTGAATAAGACCAAAGAGTGGGGGGAGGAGGAACTGGGCCCCTTCTGCTTGCCCATGGAGCTGGGATCCCCATCGTCTCCTGCCGTCGGCGCTCCTGTTCTCAGGCCTTCAGACCCAGACCGAAACCTGCATGGTGCGTGTCCCCGGCTCTCAGGCCTCTGGACGGGGACTAATTACACAGCAGCTTGCCTGGGCCTCTTCTCAGCCTCCACGGAAGGCATGAGCCAATTTCTTATAAGTCTCTTCCTACGGGGTAGCCCACTGGTTCTGTTTCTCTAGAGAGCCCTAACTAAACACGCATTTTGCAAAACTAGCACAGTCCAAATGCCAAAACCTGATAAGACAGGACAGGAAACAAAGCCATAGATCAGGGAGCTGCCAGATTCAGCCCACAGCCTGGGCTTGCCGACGAACTTTCACCGTAAACCAGCCGAGCCCGCTCGCGTGGCTTTCACCGCACAGCTCGGGAGAGGAGCGGCGGCGGCAGGGAAACCGGCCCACAAAGGCTGGAACACTTACCATCTGGCCTGAAGTCCGCTGACTCCGCCGCAGATGAAGCCCAATTACGGAGACCGAGACAGAAGTCCTCAACGCGAGTGAATCGAATCAAGACAGGCAGAACTGCCTAGCTCCCCACAAGTCCTCCCTCCACCCCTTTCTTTTCTTAAATAGACTTTATTTTTAGGGCAGTCTTATATTCACACCAATACTGAGCACAAAAGACAGAGAACTCCCATATCCTCCCGGCCCCAGATACGAAGTTTCCCCCGTATCCACACCTCACGAAGTTTCCCCTGTATCCACACCTCATGCCCGCGTGATACGTTCTTTTTGCTCTTAAATATTTGGTAGTTTGTTTGTTGTCTTTTTTTTTTTTAATTTTGTTTATTTATTTGAGAAAAAGAGACAGCGAGAGAGAGTGTGTGTGAGCACAAGCGGGGGTGGGGGTGGGACGGGGAGAGGCAGAAGGACAAGCAGACTCCCCGCTGAGCCAGGAGCCCAGGGAGCCACCCAGGCACCCCTACAGTCTCTTTTGAAAATGGTTCACCTTTTAGGAGCCTGGGTGCCTCAGTACGTTAAGCATCTGCCTTGGGCTCTGGTCATGATCCCAGGGTCCTGGGATCAAGACCCGCATCGGGCTCCCTGCTCATTGAGGACTCTGCCCCTCCCCCTGCTCAAGCCTGCTTGTGCTTGCTCATGGGCGTGCTCTCTCTCTCTAATAAATAAATAAAATCTTTTAAAAATAAAAAAATTTTTAAAAAGCTCCCTGCACACATGGTCTTGAAGATTCATCCCTGAGAACGTGCAAAGATCCACGTGGCTCACCCTGTCTGCTGTATGGCACCCGGCCGTCCAATCACACCAGCTCGTCTTCCCATCCCTCAGAGGAGTGGGCAGGCCGCCGCGTGCTGAGGAGCCAGCCGCTCTCCACAGGCATCTCGAACCAGCACCCCTGAGTCCCAGGGTATGAACTAGATGTAATGAAACTGCTCCTCAAAGCAGCCGTCCGGGCAGCATTCCTGCCAGTGTGGTAAGAGCCGCTTGCCCACGAGCATCCTCATGAACCTCGTGCTATGAGACTACACTTCTTCAGGGGCAGGGAGTGGGCATCGGGGGGATGAAATGACTCCTCACTGTGCTGTACATTTCTCCAGTCACTGCCGACACTGAGCCCCATCTCACGCTCACCAGCCACCCTGGCTTCTTCCATGGAAATCCCCTGTTCATGTGCTTTGCCCATTTTTCTATCCCAGTTTCCATTATTTCTAATTGATTTGGAGCAGCTATTCCTATAATCTTTCTTCTTTCTAATCTTCTAATTCTAGAGTTTTCTATCACTTCTAAAGTTTTGTTTCATAATCCACCTAAATTTATTTTTGCACATGATATGAAATTAGGATCTAATTCTATATGTTCCTTATGGACCAGCATTCCCGCATAGTTATGTGTGATTGGGCCGTCCCTGCTCCCGGTGGTGAGCAGAACAATGCTCCCCACCCCAGAAATACCCACATCGTAGTCCCCGGAACCCGTCAGTGTGATGGTGTTGCACACCAGCGACTACGGCTGCTGCCCGGGGAGACGGCCCGGACGACCAGTGTGCCCAACGCAATCACAGCGTCCTTGTAATTGATGGGGAGGCAGCAGGATCAGGGTCAGAGAGAGATCGGGAAACTGCCCAGTGCCTCTGAAGACGGAGGAAGGGGCCAAAGGACGCAGCAGCCACTAGAGGCTGGAAAGAAGACAGAGTCTGCCCCGGAGCCTCCAGAAAGGACCAGCCCCACCAAGACCTTTTCATTAGCCTGTGAGACCCATTTCGGACCGCTGACCTCCAGAACTGTATGACAGTAAGTTCATACTATTTTAAGCCATTGTACATTTATGGTAATTTGTTACGACAATACCAGCAAAGCAACACACTCATCTATAACCTGTCCATCCATCACACTCCTTACTGGGTCCGTCTCTATCTCTGCCACGCTGTTCTGGCTACCAGAACTCCGCACATCTACAAATCAGAAAAGGTGAAGCCTCTTTTCATCTTCAGAATTGCCTTCGCTGTTCTTAACCATGGAATTTTTTAATTAAAAAAAAAAAAAGACTCTATCTCAAAGTAAAGTAAATGCAGTGCACAAAGGAGATACACTCCAGCAGAGAGCATGAGCCCAACTCAAAGTCACGAAAACACACGGCGCGTCTAGTGAGTCACAGTAGCACAGAGCAGCCGGGAAAACGTCCAGAACCCCTGGACTACCAGCCCTGCAGTGCAGGGTTCCAGCAGCCCAGAAACCGCTCACAGCAGGCAAAGACGCCTACTTCCGGCCAACACGAAGCAGTGACCAGAAACAAATGCACCTGAAACAAATTTTTTTAAACTGACAAAATATATAAAACAACGGGTTTCAAGACAATAGAATTCAGGCAACAAAGGACAGTGATCCTGAGGGGCAGGAAACGAGAAGTGAGTCCTGCAGCTGTCCCTGCTTACTGCGGCTAGTGGGTCTGCAGGTCACGGCGCAGAGAGACGGGGCACAGGGGACCCCTGATGGAGAAGACAGAGCTGAGGGTCTGAGAAGGCCGAGGAAGGTCCCGTCTGCAGGGCCAAGCGCCAGACGGGACGAGGCGCACAGAAGGAGCACTCCGGTCACTTACAGAGAGCTCCCTGTAGACCCAGCAGGCGACTGCTCAGGACAGCACCCAGTGCTGGGGCAAGAGCCCCTGGGAGACCCCGGATGTTCACCTGGGGCCAGAAGCAGGCCCACTGCACAGGCAGACGGAACACCTTGTAACTTGGGAGACGGGAGGACGCAAAGGGGAATAGTTAGCCCTAGACTAAAATCTGATCTGGTCCCACCTAACAGACCTTAGGGGCAAGATCTGAAAGGATCAAACTGTTTCCAAGGCTCAAGAGTATTTATCAAATACAAAAGTATTTAACGCTGATAAAAGAAAATTCACAATATCTGTGACACAATAAAAAATACTGAGAGCAGAGAAGCAGGAAAATACAACCCAAATTAGGATTAAAATGACCCAATTAAAACTGAGGGAGAATTAGGGCATCTGGTGGCTTAGTCCGTTAAGTGTCTGGCTCTTGGTTTTGGCACAGGTCATGAGCCCAGGGTCCTGGGATCGAGTCCTACATCGGGCTCCCTGCTCCACAGGGAGTCTGCGTCTCCCTCAGCTGCTTCCCCCCACTTTGATGCATGCACATATGCACTCTCTCAAATAAATAAATAAATAAATATTTTTTAAAGTATTTTATTTATTTATTTGACAGACAGGGATCACAAGTAGGCAGAGAGGCAGGCAGAGAGAGAGGAGGAAGCAGGCTCCCTGCTGAGCAGAGAGCCTGATGCGGAGCTTGATCCCCGGACCCTGGGATCATGACCTGAGCTGAAGGCAGAGGCTTTAACCCACTGAGCCACCCAAGTGCCCCAGAAAAATATTTTTTAAAAATAAAAAATAAAAATCAATTAATGGATAATTCTGGCAAGCAGAGGGAGCGGCAGACCAGGTTTTAATCCCAGGTCTGCACACACCAAAGGTCAAGGCCACTGGAAAAGAAAGACCCAAGCCGGTGGACTGCTGAGCCACAGCCCACTCGTGCAGCTGATGCAGGCCCCAGGCAGCCAAGCGACAAGGCAATCCCATCACTGCTTAGGATTAATTTGATTAGAACATCGTCACACAAACCAGCTGCTTATTTCCAGCACCAGGACCACACAGTAAACTAAAGCCTTGAAAACTCCTTTCCAGGAGAGATCGTTCCGTCTTCCCTGCAAAGCTCGGCGCGCAGGCGCGTCCTCCCAGGACTCCCTCCACTCAGGCTTCCCCACAGGCGTGGACGAACCACGCTCACTGCCCTTCACCACTGTCTTGAGTAACTTTATCAAAAATATATCCAAAAAAATATCAAAAATATCAAAAACATTTACCTGTGTTGATAACCTGAGACAGTGTCTTTCATATTTACCTTTCTCAGAGCTCGTTATTTGTTTTATTTTTAAAATGTAACTATATGTCAGGGAAGGAAAGATGCTAGATTACGGATGGGTAGGAAATAAATTGCACCCTTTGTTTAGTATTTTTAAACAACACATTCTATGCCCTTGAGGCATTCAACTTTATCAAGGAAACCTGGAAACGCCCTGCACGGACCCGGACAGAAAACCCACGGCTTCCGCCCGCACGGCAGGGACTCCCCAGAAATCCTGGCTACAGCCCCCAGCCAGCGGCGCTGCAGACGGAAGCCGGTGACCAGCAGACACTGGTGCTAAACAGGAATCCTGGCCGCCACCCAGTGAACTGGAAGAACGACCAGAACCACCAAATGTACCGCCTTTTTGAGAAGAAGGAAAATCCTTAATGACGTGGTCTGTCCCAAAGCGACAGACTCTCCGTCTAGTACTTGAGCACGTCCGGTGTCTCGGACGTCCCCGGGAGACCGCGAAGACAGTGCCACTGTGTCGAGGTCCAGGCCAAAGAAACACGGGGACTGCTTCCACCGTCAAATTAAATTCAACAAGACCAGTTCCCGTAAACTAGAATCTCAACTCATAAAAAATCTGTCCCAAACGAGCCCCAGGCCCACGAGCGCCCCTGCTCTAGCAGCTGAAACCCTGGCAGGTCGTCCCCGGAGACCGAGCAGCGTCCATCAGGGTCACGGTCCAGGACTAGAGCTCCCCTCTGCGGCCCTGCACATTAGTTCATTCCCTACCTTTCTAACTAAGAGACAAACCTCCTATGATCTAGAACATTCTTTCAGCTGGAGCGATCTCTAGAAGACTCAGGCCAGGGCTCAGGGCCCTGCAGAGTGAACTTCTCCAACACCCCTCTGACGCCAGCCCTGCAGGGGCCCGACAGGTGGGGTTCTCAGACGCTGGCTTCGGGGTCCCTGGGCAGAAGCCAAGAGGCCCTGACCTCCAGGTGTTGAGCCAGCCGGACGCAGGCCAACCCCTGCACCCATGCAGAGACATCACTGCTCCCAGGAAGGATGTCCCTCTGCTGGGAGTCCCCGCTCCCTTTTTCAAAGCCACAAGCTGAGATCAGACATCCCGCTCTTAGAGAATGCTTCCGGGAGGGGAAAGCACCTTAGAACAACAAAGGTTCAGCACATTAATGGCACCACACAGAGCTGGCAGCCCGTGGATCTCAGCCACGCCCTGACTCCTGGGCCCGCGTCCGCAGGCCCCCAGGCCAAGTGCCCCACTGGGTGTCGCCTGCAGGGCCTTCCACAGGCCCCTGGCCAGAGCTGCAAGAATCAGGGGACGGTGTGCTGGGCCACACTCTGTCACCATCCAACTCCGCACCTCCTTATTAAGCAGAAGTTCAATCATGGGACCCAAATTAAAGCGAATCTGTGCGATTACCAGATAAATGTTATCGTACTGGACTACGTACTTCTCGGGAACAGATGGAAGTCCTGCTGTGTACGCGAAAAGTCAGTTCTCTGCAAACACTTACTTGTGGGGGATGTGGGTGGCCTCCTGGAGGGCTGCCGCTCTGCTTCAGGGCCGTGGACGAGCCCCGTGGTGGTGTCCAGGCGTCCCTCGGGGCTCAGCGAGTACTGGAACTGGACGGTCCCCGACTCCACCTGCTTCACCTACGGTAGACACAGTGAGAGTGATGGCAGCCTCCCCCCTTATCAGTGCTCCCGAGTTACAGCCAGGAGCGGGTCCCCTGGCCCAAAGTTGATGTAAACCCAGGGATGGCTGAAGCCCCGCGTTCTTAGGTTATGACCAAGTCACTTCCTGAGCAGACAGCCAGCCGTGGCATCAACATCCCAGAGCACCACGTAAGCACGGAAGGCTCTTACACAAGCAGAAATCACATTTCTCCGGTTCTGCACGTGTTTTTAAACAAACCTATGAAAAGCTGACTTTTAAATTTGGGTGTATCACTCGGTTTAACACATGTAACCACCACCACGGTCAGGGCGCAGAGCAGCGCGTCACCCAACCCTGCCCCGTGCTGCTCCCCCCCGGCCCCGCCGTCACGGAGCTCATCTCCATCACGGCAGCCTGGTCTGCCCAGGATGTCATACACGTGGAACCACACGATGGATCATTTTTGAACCTGGCCTCCCGCACTCCACACGGTGCTGATGGGACTCACCCAAGCAGCAGGACGCTATCAGTCATCGGTTCCTTTTCCCGCCTAGCGGCACTCTCTGGGACAACAGGCTTTATTCACGCGTTCACCCATTCAAGCACCTTCGGGCTCTTTTCAGTGTGGACGGTTACAAACCCTGGGGTACGTGATTCCATGTGAACCAAAGTCATCATGTCTCTAAAACCAGGACTGCTGGGTACGGGCGTGCGTGGGTTCTGCAGGACACTGTGGTTTACTTCTAGACTCTCCATTCTGCTCCCCTGACCTTCGTGCCCCGACCCTCACCAACAGCCCTTCACAGGGGCTGGGGAAGCTTTACTCTAAGGGTCAGACTGGGGGGCACAATTCCTCCTGCTTCACTCCCCGGACCCTTCTAATTCCTGTGCTTTCTGTATAAATTTTAGGATCAGTCTGTCTACATCCAGACCAAAAACAAAACAAAACAAAAGTCCTGCTGGGATTTCAATTAAAATTATATTATCTATAGATGAATTTGGGGAGAATTTATATCTTTATCATGTTGGATCTTCTCATCCATAAAGATCTCACCCAAGACAAGAGTCGGCACAAGAACAGTGGCGGACAGTGACAGGAACGGGCTACATTCACGGCAGACGGATCCCGGAAACATCGTGTGATTAGATTTCTCTCTTTGGGGGAAGAGCTTTGTGAGTAATACTGTTTGTTTGGTTTTTTTTAATTTTGCTTGTCAACTTTTCATTGCTAGTATACAGAAATGAATGGTTTTTCTATCTTTTTTTTAAGATTTTATTTATTTATTTGACAGACAGAGATCACAAGTAGACAGAGAGGCAGGCAGAGAGAGAGAGGAAGGGAAGCAGGCTCCCCGCTGAGCAGAGAGCCCGATGTGGGGCTCGATCCCGGGACCCTGGGATCATGACCCGAGCTGAAGGCAGAGGCTTAACCAACTGAGCCACCCAGGCGCCCCTGATTTTTCTATCTTGATCTCCTGTTGTCTCCTGCAACTTCGATGAAGTCACTAATTCACTCTAGCAGGTTTTCTGTAGGATTTTCCACACAGACAGCCACGCTATCGGCAAACAAGTACAGCTCTATTTCTCCCTTTCCAATCTGTGTGTCTTTCGTTTTGTCTTCCTGCCTTAATGCCCTGGCTAGGACCTCGGGTGCGATGCTGAACGAGATTCTGAATGCTGAGCAGACACCCCTCGCTTATCCCTGACCTTAGGGGGCTGACACCCCACCTCTCACTGCCCAGTAGGGTGCTCCCTGACACGTTTGTGTGGATGTCCCCTGGGCAGAAGGAGGGGCTTCTCTTCTACTCCTACTTTGCTCACAGCTTTTATCAAAAATCAAAGTCGAATTTTTTGAAATGCCTTGTGTGTCAATTGTTATGATTGCACAGTTTACCTTCTTTAGGCTATTACTATGGTGAATTATATTTATTGACTTTTAAAACAAAACCAGCCTTGCATTTCTGGGACAAACCCCCACCTGGTCACGGTGTTGTCTTCTTTCCATAATGCTGGATTCGATCTGCGAGGGGTTTGCTGATGATTCTGCATCTGTGTCCCTGAGGGACAGGTGTCGACGGTGTCCGTACGCCGTCTCTGGTCCTGTTATCAGGACAGCGTAGTAGCACGGCCCCGTTACGCGAGTCGGGAATTGTTGGATCCTTCTATTTCCTGGGAGAGTCCGTATAAAACTGCTCTTCTTTCTCCTTAAGTCGTTCAGTAGAATTTACAGTGAACAGGCCTGGATATTGCTTTCCCAAAAGTGTTTTAACCACAAATCCGGCTTCTGTAACAGTCCAAGGACTACTCAGGTGTCTACTTCATCTCGGGTGAGTTCTGATAATTTCTGGCTAAGACAAATTGATCCACTTCATCGAAATCACCAAATGAGCAGGCCCAGAGTTGCTCGCCGTGCTCCCCTGCTGTCCTTTGACGCCTGTGGGGCCAGCAGAGATGGTCCTACTTCCACTCCTAACACCAGCAATTTGGGTCCTTCCTTGTTGTAGCTCTTGCTGGACATTTATCAGTTTTATTGATCATTTCAAAGAATCAGCTTTTGGTTTCATTGATTTTTCTCTATTTTTATTCTCTATGGTCTCTAAACTGTCTGTTTCCGAGTTCATTTGTTTCTGCTTTTCATCCTTATTCCCGACTTTCTTCCCCTGGCTTTCGGGCTATTTTGTTCGTCTTTTTCTTGCTCCTACTGGTGGAAGAGAAGATTACTGAATGGAGACGATTCTTCTGTTCTAATACAAGCGCTTAATGCTATCAATTTCCCTGGAAGCACATGGCAGCTGCATTCTCCAGCTTTTGATGTATTTTCCTTTTCGTTCGGTCCAAAACCTCCTCTATCTCTTCCTGAGGCTTCCTCTTTGAGTTAGGGATTATTTAGAAATTTATCGTTTGCTTTCCAAGGTACTTTTTACTCTTATCTTTGTTGTTGACTTCTGGTTTAATTCTATTGTGATCTTGGAACATACCCTGAATAATGCAATTCCTTAGAAATTATGAAGGTTCCTCCCATAAGGAGGAAGGCTGCACAATCAGCCGTTCCTCATCCAAGTCCCCAGAGCACTGCCCACATCACAAACAGCAACACCAAAAATAACATTTGTCGTTAGAGCCAGCGCACAAACAACTCACTGAGGGCTAGGGACGGTCCCTGCACCTAAGAAAAACGAGACTGTCGAGCAGTAAGAGGCCCTCGCCACACTGCTAAGACAGGCAGGGCGGTTCAGGAGTGCGGGCAGGTCCAAGCACTCTGGTGCCACACAGGGCGGCACTGGGTGACATGGGGCGACACGGGGTAACACTGGGAGACATGGGGTGACACTGAGTGACACTGCATCAGGATGAGCTTCCGTCGCCAGCAGTGCTTTCCCACAATACCTGCGGCTCCCTGGGTCCCTGCTACCCATCCTGAAAGGCGGTCAGCAGGCAGGAAAGCCCAGGGAGGAGACCCCTCCTCGCACACCCTGGCCCCACCCCCTCTACCTGTCTTCTCCGCCAGGGTTCAGAGAAGACTTTATTCCAAACATGGATTTTCAGCTGTGGCTTGCCCTCCGTGCAAAGCTGGAAGGAGCTAGGGGCCAGCAGGCACGAGAAACAAGTCATAGAGATAAGCCCGGCTGGACGCCCAGTGCCCGGCGCCAACCACAGCCCCCGCCTCGCACAAGGCCCACCCCCCACGTGTCCACGCACAGCACAGTGCGTACAAATGAAAGTCACAGGCCCTCGGGCCATCTTCCAAGACTGATGTGTGAACAGGGATATCCTAAGCCCCAAGATGAAACCTGCCTTGGTTCACAGGTGACTCTGGGGCTCAGCAATCACACTCGTCCCTTAAGGGCATATCCATGACATGAAAAAATTCTGTTCATGGGGTGCCTGGGTGGCTCAGTGGTTTAAGTTGTCGGCTGTCGGCTCAGGTCATGATCTCATGGTCCTGGGATCAAGCCCCACATCAGGCTTGTCTGCTCAGCGGGAGCCTGCTTCCTCCTCTCCCTCTGCCTGCCGCTCTACTTAAGCTATCTATCAAAAAATGAAAGATAAAAAAAAAGAAAGAAAGAAAAATCTGCTTTTGTGTGACACAACCTCTGCTTTTGAAAACGTATGAACTTGCCAGAAGCTCAGGGGCAAAGCCTCACACTTACGGAGCATCTGAACCACTTACCTCCTCCGAGCTCCTGCTGGCCGGGGGCACTTTATAGACCAGACGGTGCGAGGGGTTGGGCCGGATCCCACCCTGCAGAGGTAAGGTCACCTTCCCGGAGTCGGCTTCCAGCACGGGATTCCAAACAGCCCAGCGAATCGTGTGCATACACGCTACGCGGGACAGAGAGGGGGCGGAGGCGGCCTAGAAGGGAAACAGTGTCGAGGCTGACTTACACCAGACCCACCCTGCAGATGTCAGGAGGGAGCAGTGCAGCCAGGCAGGGTGGCGCAGAAGGAACCGGGGCAGGAGGGCACGACACAGAAGCTCGGAGGGCACGGAAGCAGCCGCCCACCTTGAGACCCTCCGCCCCCCAAGCTCTCTCCTCTAGGGATCTCCCTTCCGGCTCAAGGCAGCAGCGGCCTCTCTTCTAAAGACCGATACCGCCCTGCTGACCCTGCCTGCTCCCCAGGGCTCTTGGTGCGGCTCTGTGAGCACGCTGCCCCTCGCCCACTTCTGCTCACCTCACCCCTGTTGGGAAAACACGGGGAATGACACTTGGTGTTAGTGACGATGCAGGACGCCCACGGACACTCAATTTGCTATCACTCACGCGTATTTTCTCCAGCTACGTTTCTGCTCATAACAAACGGTACATGTCACGTATGTGACTCTTTGTGTGCCTGGGAAACCGGCCAGGCCCGATTTTCTGTGCCTTCTCTTTCACTGGGCAAATGAAGCCAAAGAACACACTAAGGGAAACCCAGGACTGAGGACAGGCCGTTTTCTCAAACACCGTTTCAGGTTTGACACACCGTGTTCTAATGGCACCACCTTCATGCGTTCACTCCAAATTAAGAATAAAGCCACACTCCAGGCCTGGAACGCCTGCTCAGCTGGGCAGTGAGACTTGCAACAGGGGTAGGTACCGTCAGACACCCCAGCTCTGCCTGAGCCCTCCAACTGGCAGAGGCCGCGGGCTCCGTGGGAGGCAGCTCATCAGGGCTCCGGGAAGGCCCACTCTGGGCTAGAGGCCATGGGGCACTCGGCAAGCAGGGCAGACTAGGAGCCCAGGAAGGCACTTTCCAGCCCCAGGGCACAGCGCCCCAACCAGAGTCACGCTGAAACTGTCCAGCCCCAGGGGCAGGAGCCACCCCCGCCTCTGCCCGCTGCCTGGTGCTGGTGGTAGGGCAGGAGGACAAAAACCTGAAGGTGGTAGGCGGTCCCTGGAGCACAGGCACAGCGCTCCTAACGCCCTCCTCATGGGCAACAGCGAGCAGTCTGCTCCCCTCCGCAATGGGGACAGCAAAGGAATGGGGTGACCCCGTGTGGTCTCGACCACCACCCTCATCCACTGAGCCAGGCAGCCCTCCCCATTTGGGCCATGGGCAAGGGGAGCCTACAAGGAGGGGTGTTACACTCCTGGAAGGAAGGGAAGCCTGTGCGCCATCCGTGACGATAAAAGACATCGTCCCCAAGGAGAGGAAAGCTGAGGGGGGCCCGCAGACACCAGCCGTGTCGGAAGCCACAGGAGAACGCCAGGCTCCGGCAGAGGAGCTGGGGCTCCCAATGGACCCCGCCTGCTTGTCACAGCCAGGACATGACGGCACTCGGGTCTGCGGGACATCGTCACACACGCACACAAAAGGACTCTGGCTGGAGCCCAACGCACACGGCTCCACGGTCAGCTGGGCCCACTGCAGCTGAGGGGATGTGCGCGTAGCAGCCAACACGGAAAAGGAAGCACACTCGTCTCACTCCAGTCAGGATGTCCAGACTGTTCCTCTGCCCAACAGTCTCCCGTCCTACCACGTCCTCGGTCAGATGGGGTAAGAGTCCAGAGTCAGCGTCTGGCCCTGAATCAATGTCTCTTCCTGAGGCCCCATCATAAGTGGACCAACCTCACTTCCGTGGGTCCTGTTCTGAGCCCAACTCCCAATCAGGGGATAGGCTACCGCCCCCTCTGCCCTGGCCACCCTGCCAGCTCAGTGAGAACATCCCGGAGGTACGAAGAACTGGCAAAGTAAGACGTCTACGCGTGTGACTCTGCCCAGCATGTCCTAAACGTGTCAGGTGCGCAGACAACCCTACGGCTCCCCGTCCCGCTAGCTGACAGCGGTGACATCCATGGTCAGAGGACAAGGGGACTATAAGTCCACTGCTCTTTAAAAACAACATCTCTGGGAGCACCTGGGCGGCTCAGTCTGTTAAACACCTGCCTTCAGCTCTCATGCTCTCTCTCTCAAATAAATAAATAAATAAATTTTTAAAAATCACTAGAATTGTATTAGCAAAACTGGCCACTAAAAAACACTCTGCAGATTCCAACATTGCTAGACTACTTTTGTAAACAGCCATCTCCTTATAAGACCCAGGTTAGGGGCGCCTGGGTGGCTCAGTGGGTTAAAGCCTCTGCCCTTGGCTTGGGTCATGATCCCGGGGTCCTGGGATCGACCCCCACATCGGGCTCTCTGCTAGGTGGGGAGCCTGCTTCTCCCCCCATCTCTCTCTGCCTACTTGTGATCTCTGTCAAATGAATAAATATTTTTTTTAAAAAGACCCAGGTTATTACGGGATCAAAAGTAAAATATGTATCCAAGTTGTCATGCTGTTTGTGCCAGTCCTTCTAGTTTAATCTTTCAAATTAGGTGATTCTCATGCGCAGTCTTCCAATTTCACAGTTCCTTTGGTTTTTCCTAGCTCTCCATCGATAACAGCCCTCCCCTTGTGGAAAACCTGTCGGTTACACACATATCCGCTTCCCCTCACTTTCACTCTAACAGCTCCAACAGGAAGAGACGGTCCGCGAGTCACTGATCATTCCTTTGCAAAGATTTCTGCAACAGTCAGGGCTTGGTGGCAATGCAGTTGCCGTATGTTAGCCTGTGCTCGCTTCCACCAGGCCGGCTGACACCTGCAGGCGACAGCCTGCCCAGCCCTGCGCCTCGGATCCCCCCCAGCCTGGTCCCCAGCTCTGAGGAGGTCGGGTGCATCCAAGCACCTATTTGACTGGTCAGCATGACAAGGCTCCTCCTGCCGGTGAAGTCTAGTGGTTGAGATAAAGTCAGTTGCTTCATAACATCTTCTCCTGCCCAACTGGGTTTGCATTCATGAAAAAAAAAAAAAGGGAGAAAGAGAGAAAACCATTGAATTGTTCCCCACTTAGACTTTTAATGATAACAGCAAACAAGAGGCCGAAGGAGCACGCTGGAGCGTAAGCCGGGTTTGGGGAACAGAACCACACCAACACGCCCCAGGCAGAGCCCAACAGACAGCCCTGGCGGGAACGCTGTAACCCAGCTCCCTATGGGGGCTCCGCATGGCTTCAGAAAGGCAGGTCCCCAGCCTAAGCCCTGAACACTGTGACTGTGACCTGATTTGGAAAAAGGGTCCATGCAGATGTAATTAAGTCTTACGAGATTAGGAGACTAGATCATCCAGGCGAGCCCCAAGTCCACTGACCAATGTCCTGACAAAGCAGGACAGAAAGAGTGTGGACACCGAGAGACAGAGGGAGGCCACGTGTAGGCAGAAGCTGCAGCGACACAGCTGCGAGCCTGGGGGGCACCGCGGCTGCCAAAACCCGCGAGAGGCAGCAGGGATCCTCCCCTGAAGCCTCCGGACGGAAGCCGGCCCCGGGCTGGGTGCAGGCGCGTCCGAGAACGCCCACCACCAACGCGGGCAGCGGGGACCAAGGCCCGTCCTGCAGAGAAGCAGGCATCTGCCCGCATGACTGATGGGCACGTGAGAGCAGCCAGACCTCGACGACCAGCAAGGAACAAGGCCGGCTCCAGGTTACTCGTGTCCCAGCGGTCTCCGTAAAGGATACCGGATACCGGGTCCTTGGCCACTGCGGCGCACTGCACAAGGCCCGAGAGCCTGCAAGGTGCAGGGTCGGGGGAGAGACAGGCACCCAGGGCCCGGGTGATGCCACCGCACAAAGCAAAGACTCACGGGACAGGCGTCACCAGCCCGAAGTCGTCCTTCCAGAAACCGGTCGGTGAGATGCCAAAGCCGTTTGTAAATCAGACGGGCAGTGAACGTGGCGGCGGCGGCCAATTTCCTTCCTCACGGTGCAAAAGGAACCCCAACGACACATAATTACTCACTTAATCTGCCTGTGTATGACAGTACGTGCCATTTAAAGGCACAGCGATCATTTGGCAGACGGTACGGTCACTTCGTTCTACCGAGCGGAGTACCCGCAAACATATGCACAAGCGGTGGCGAACGGGTGTGTGGTCTGAAGAAAGCACCATAACGTGGGACAACGCTTCATCCTGGCTAAAAAGGTCAGAGCACTTTGGTCCTCAGCAAGAAAGGTGGTCACTTGACAATGAATTAAAGAAGCAAAGGTGAAATGGTCCTGAGCTTGGAGCTGTGCCTGGAGAGGGGGACAGGCGTGTGGCCTCCGGGCCTCTGGAGATGGACTGCGGAGCCCAGTGGCCTTTGCACGTGCACCTGCTTCCTCAAGAAAACCTGCCCCTTGCCTTGTCCTGCTTCTCCCCTTCTCCGCCCGGGTCCGACAGTGTCCTTGATGGCAGGGCTCAGGCTTGGCGGCCTGGCGGCCTTCCTGCGGGCACGGCCCTCCAGTCCTCAGGGCTGGTCCCCCACAGGTCAACAAGGGTCTGCACGGGTCTGGAGCAGCCGCTACTGCGGTGGTGCTGGTCCTTCGGTGAGGGGTGCCCAGGGGCCCTGGGGGAAGGCAGCTCTCTCCAGGAATCAGCACTCCAGGGAAGGCTGTCTGTCTGCAGCCGAGACCCACCCAATCCCGCCCAACCCCATCCCCCCATGCCCCCACCGCCCCACCCCCATCCCAGCCCTGGAGGCATCGCCTTGGAAGGAAGAGAGGAGAGGGACAGGGAAGGACACAGGCAGTGGTGGAGAGCACCAGCAAGCTGTGAGACCAGAAAAGCGGAAGGCGGGACTAGACAGCAGAGCCTCTGCCCGGGGAAGACAGGGTTTACACTGGGGATGTGGGAAAGGGGCACAGGTCCCTCCGATGATTTCCTACAGCGTGACTCACGTGTGAGTCAGTCATCACCTCAAAATACAGTTTAATTTAAAAAGCAGCGTGTGGTGTATGATAAGAGCTATGGGAGGCGCTGGTAAAAAATGCTAATTGTCCACAAAAAAAAAGCCAGACTATGAAGTGAGCGGAAGCGATGGAAGAAAAAGTCCCGGTGACACCAGCAGCGCAGAAGTCCACACCAAGGAGTAAACGGGATCAGCTGCTCGAGGGTTCGAGATCCACATTTAAACCTCAAAAATCACTCCTGAAAACACAAGAACAGGTCAGAAAAAATGGAAAGACTTCCCCCGCTCTTGGTCAGGACACGGCAACGCGATCATGACATCAACACTCCCCACGTTCACTACCACGTGTGACATGATCCCAGCAGCAACGCCCTCGAGCTTGCCCCTGAGCGTGCAGAGACACACACAGGGAGAGCGCGACGGCGGCAAGAGCAGCGGTGGGGCGGCAGCCGCTCTCCTGGGGGACCTGCGCCCACGGTCCGGGCACAGGGACACGCAGAGCGGCGCGCAGTGACGCAGACACATGCCCGAGCAGAGACCCGGGGCGCCAGGAACAGGCACCGAAACCAGCGGCATGCGGGGCCTTTTTAGGTGGCCCTGGGCAACAGGACAACACAGGGTGAGCGTAGAGGAGGAAGCACGATGAGCCCCCACGGGAGGAAGGACAGGTTCTACAACTACAACTCAAAGCCACGTGCAGCGTGAGTCAGCACGGGCTGATCTGACTGCAGCGAAAGAGGTTCTTTGTAGCCAAGAGGCCATGGCCTGAAGGTCTGCATCCCCAAGGCCCACAGGTCAAAGCCCTAAGTCCCGTGGGATGGCACCTGGAGGAGGGGCCTTCAGGGGTGACTAGTCCTCTGAAGGCGGGGGCGGGGGGACCCATGTCCTTGCAAGAAAAGGAAGAGAGGAGACCTCCCACCCCTACACACACACACGCACACACACCAGGGCACGGGTGCATACACACACGCAACACACGCACGAGCACACACATGCACATGCGCGCGCGCACGCACACACACACACACCAGGGCAATGGCTGCAAGGTCTGGCCTCACCAAGATCGAAACCTGCAGCCCCGTGACCTTGGACTTCAGGCCCAGCACCGGGAGGGCTACGTGTCTGATGTTCACCGGCATTTCGTCACAGCCGCCAGAGCAGAGGAGGATGCGGCCAGAAACAGGCGTGTGGGTGAAAAGGCGGATGGCCAAGTGGGAGGGAGAAGGCCTCCGCAAACTCCCCGAGAGCACAGCACAGGAGGACCTGCAAGCTCATGCCAGGAAAGCGGGCAAAGGCAGGGACCAGATGACCCACAAACACACGGTCGGCTCCGCTCATGGTCACTCACCACAATGCCGCTTCGCCCCCCGAACCGAGCAGCAGACCCCAGAGCCTGACAACACCATGGCCGGCAAGGGCCACCCCCCGGCCCTCAGTCCAGCAAGCCCTCCTGGGCACGCGGCACGAGGCCGGCAAGCGCGCAGACGGCAGCCCCTGCACCACGTCCGACAGCGAGGCCCCGCCAACGGCCGAGCTCTGCAAACGCGGGAAATCCATGAGCAACTGTGTGGCATGATGGAGCGAAAGCAGCCGGAGGAGGAGGAGGGTGAAGCAATCCGTGGCCGGCCTGGTGTGACAGCGACGACACACGTGGAGTCAGCCCCCCGCACGCTGAACGGAAGCCAAGAACACACACGCGCGTCCCCCTGCACCCACCCAGGCGCAGCAGCCCGGGAGCAACGGCCCTGGTCCCCGCCTGGGGCTAGGGGAATGGAAGCGACAGGGACACAGAGGGAGCAATGGTCTTCTGAAACCACCTCTTGGCAGAACTTTTACTTCTAAAAGCATGTAAGTGTGCTACACATTCACAAACGAAAACTAAATCACTAAGGACGGGAGGGGAAATAACCACACAGCGGAAGGCAGAAACAGGAGGGCCCACTATGGCTGGAGTGAGCAGCAGGGCAACCCCGCCGGGGCAAGGCTGAGGGGCTCCGAGACTCTTCCAGAGCCTTGAACTCGGGCCGGAAGACACGCCTCTCTCGGCAGTGACAGTGGAGTGACCCTGCACAGGGGCTGACGTGCGGGGAAGGAGGGAGGGCCACATGCCGAAGGAGGCTCGGAGAACCCTGCCAGATGGCCCACGATCGGCAAGAACACCAGGCCTAAGCCGGGTCTGTGCACACAGAGCGTGTACACGTGTGTGCTCACGTGTGCGCATATATGTGCCTTGTGTCTCCATAGGTGAGTTCCCCAGCTCTGCCCACCGGAATCAGAGCTGGGGAACGAAGACACACCTAGCACCCAGATCCGGACGTGGACGCATCCCCTTTAAAGGAACCAGGGCTGGGCCGCCCAGGTGACACAGGCAGTTAAGAAACCTGCTCTTGATTTTGACTCAGGGCACGATCTCGGGGTCCCAGGACCTGGCCCATATCAGGCTCCGTGCTCAGAGGGGAGTCTGCTGGAGACTCTCTCCCTCTGCCCCTCCTCCCACCTCTCTCTCTCAAATGAATACATATTATTTTTTTTGTAAATTAAAAATCAAAATAAATGAATAAAAAGAACCAGGGCTCATCAAAAACAAGGAAAATCTGAGAAACTGTCACAGTCCAGAGGCCCATAAGACCCGATGACTACCTGACGTGTGGCATCCCAGGTGGGGTCCTGGAACAGAGAAGGGCTTTAGGGAAGGAAATTCAACTAAACCATGGACTTAGGTTGGTAACAATTTGTTAATACTGCTTCACCCGTTGTGACAGATGTGGCACAGTAACGAGGCTAATAGCAGCGGAACTGGGGACAGGTGTGTGGGATCTCGCATCATCTACACAGTTTTCCGTAAATCTGGAACCTTTCTCAAAGAAAAAGTTTATTGAGTACAAGGCAGAGGTGGGAAACCACAGCTCTTCCCAGAACGGCTGATGTCGGGGCTGGAACGGGGAGGATGCCAGCTGAGCCCGGGGCGTCTCGCTCTGCCAGAATGGAAGAAACTGCTCCGAGAACAGAACGTGACAGAGGACGTCACAAGGACACAGCCTGGAAGGACCGTGGACAGCTCTGGGGCAATCTGAGCACTGAAATAATCAGGGACAGTAGTTTTTCTTTTTTTGTTGTTTTTTTAAAGGTGTCCTTGAGTCCATCCCAACGTGGAGCTGGAATCCTCACTCTGAGAGAGGAAGCCACGGATGCCAACCAGGGACGGTTAGGGGAGGGCCTTACAGGGTCTCCCCACAGACTGCCTACTAGCTGCAGGGGCAAAACCAGTAACTGTCCAGTGGCGACATCACACAACACCTGACCAAACTAAGCAGGCCAACAGGACCGGAGGGACAGCACACCCCTCTGACGGGGGACCCTGAGGGATACACCCACCCCACTGCTGTGTCCCAGCTGGGATGCAGACGCTGACTCCATCAGGAGGAACCGTCACCAAATCCAACAGGAGGAGCACACGCTTTCAAATGTTTCTACCAAAATCTACACAGAACTTACCAAAACCCAAAAAAACAATACAGTCAAGAAATGGGCAGAGGACATGAACAGACATTTCTGCAAAGAAGACATCCCGATGGCCAACAGACACATGAAAAAGTGCTCCACATCACTCGGCATCAGGGAAATACAGATCAGAACCACAGTGAGATATCACCTCACACCAGTCAGAATGGCTAAAATTAACAAGTCAGGAAATGACAGATGCTGGCGAGGATGTGGAGAAAGGGGAACCCTCCTACACTGTTGGTGGGAATGCAAGCTGGTGCAACCGCTCTGGAAAACAGCATGGAGGTTCCTCAGAAAGTTGAAAATAGAGCTACCCTACGACCCAGCAGTCACACTACCGGGTATTTACCCCAAAGATACAAACGTAGTGATCCAAAGGGGCACGTGTACCCAAATGTTTATAACAGCAACGTCCACAATAGCCAAACTGTGGAAAGAACCTAGACGTCCATCAACAGATGAATGGATAGAGAAGATGTGGTGTGTGTATATACACAGGGGAAAGTCAGCCATCAGAAAGGATGAATACCTACCATTTGCATTAACATGGATGGAACTAGAGAGTATTGTGCTGAGTGAAGTAAGTCAGTCAGAAAAAGACAATTATCATATGATCTCACTCATATGTGGAATTTAAGAAACAAGACAGATGATCACAGGGGAAGGGAGGGAAAAATAAAATAAGACAAAATCAGAGATGGAGACAAACCCTAAGAGACTCTTAACCACAGGAAACCAACTGAGGGCTGCTGGACGGGAGGGGTGGGGGATGGGGTAACTGGGTGACGGGTATGAAGGAGGACACATGATGTGTTACAGGCAACTGATGAATCACTGACTACCTCTGAAACTAAAAAAAAAAATTTCTTTTTAATTTCTAAAAGGAAGGAAACTATTCCTATAAAAAAAAAAAAATCAGGAAAGCCAAAGAAAGGCTGTGGAGCCGCTCCAGACCAGAGGCAGCCCCGGAGGCAGGAACTCTACCACCTCGTGCCCTGCCATGGAGAGCAATGCCATCAGGGACACGTGGGGTCACGAGCAGGCCGGGACTACAGTGGAGATTACGGCCCCACTCGCTGCTGAGCCGGGTAGGCTGCGGTCTGCACACATGGAAGGGCGCCCCGCCTTCGGAAATGCACACTGAAGCATCTGGGGTCAGGGGCCATGACGTCTGCAATCACTCCCAGAGAGTTCACAAAAAATACACACGTGGACCTGCGTGTGCATGTGGAGGACACAGAAAAACAGACACGAACCAGCAAGTCGAGACAAATCAATGTGGCAGGTATGAACCCGTGCATCTGGCGAGGCGTAGACCAGTAGTCCTAATATTTCTGTAACTTGTCTGTAAGTCTGAAATCACGTCCAAACAAAGAGGTTTTTTGTTTGTTTGTTTGTTTTTAATAAGATTTTATTTGTTTATTTGTCAGAGAGAGAGAGAGCGAGCACAGGCAGAGGCAGAGGGAGAAGCAGGCTCCCTGCCAAGCAAGGAGCCCGATGCGGGACTCGATCCCAGGACGCTGGGATCATGACCTGAGCCGAAGGCAGCCACTTAACCAACTGAGCCACCCAGGCGTCCCAAACAAAGAGTTTTTAAAGAAATTATACAAAGTCCTACCATGCCTTTTCTTTTTTCAAGAATAATGTTAGGAATATGGAAAGGCAAGTGAGAGGCTGTGGAAAAATATTCGCAATCTGTGTATCTGATGCAAGGTTTATGGCAAAAATATACTGAAAGGAACTCCCACCTACCCAATAACAAAAAGACACACAAACGAAAACAATGGCCTGGCCGCGTCATGAAGGACGAGTAGGGATGGCCCACAAGCACAGGACACGTACTCATGCCTGGTCATCAGGGAAAGGCAAATTAAAACCATGTTCATGCCCAGGAGAAAGGCTGAAGCTACGAAGACAGACGAACCCAGAAGCCGCTGAGGGAGTGAAGCAGCCGTCCTTCACAGACGGCCGCGGCGCCAACGCTTAGGAGAACCAGGCTGTGCCTGGAAAGGCAGCGTGGATCTACGGAGGACCCGGGACGCGGTCCCACGGCCCTCGGCAACAAGAAGTGAAAACGTGTGTCCACAAAGACTTGCCCCAGAGCACACAGAGCAGCTTTATTAGCTGGAGAAGCCCGCCAACAGTAACATGAAAAAAGAAATTTGCAAACCACATTATCTGATCAAAGAGTAACACCCAGAACACGGAGAGAAGTCCTGAACCCTGCAACAAACAACAAAGCACCCGACCCAAAACCAGGCAAGGGACTCGGACAGGCACTCCCCCAGTGGAGATACAGGCCAGCAAGCTGGCGACAAGATGCTCGGCGGCACTGACCGCCACGGAGACAAATCCAAACCACAGCGCGACACCACCTCACCCCCTTCACACGCCGGTTTTCAACAAAGCCAAACAGCGAGGGCTGGCGAGGCTGCAGAGGAGGCGGGACTCTCGCACTGTCGGTGGGAACATAAACGGACGCGGCCACTGTGTAAGCCAGTGTGGGGCTCCTCAAAACACGAAAAATACAATGACCACACAAGCCAACAATTCTGCTTCTGCTGCCCAGGAGGGCCGAATGGAGGGTCTCAAAGGGATACGTGTGCGCACGTGTCCGTGTTAGCGTTATCCCCAGCGTCTGGGATGGGGAAGCCACCCAGGCCCACCAACCGACGGCCAGAGGCGCAGAACTCGGACGCGCGAGACAGCCATTCTTCAGCCGTGCGAAGGAAGTTCTCCAACACGGCACACGGTGGAAGGGCCCTGAGCACGTAAGTCCGAGTGAAAGAAACCGGCCACAAAAGGACAAATAATGTACAATTTCACAACATACCTTCTGGGGACGGACGAGGTGACGGCCCCGCAGCAAACGTGAACGCGCTCGATGCCACAGAACTGCGTGCTCAAGAAGAGTTAAGATGGAAAAGTTTGTGATATGTGCATTGTTTCCACGAGAAAGAAAAGACCTCAGGGAAAAAAAAGGTAAGTGAGAAAGCCACTGCACTATACCCTTTAAAACTGGTTTAGGCTGGTTAATCTCTTAGTAAAATAAGATATTTTTGAAAAGGAAAAACCAAAAAAACAACTTTCAAACAAAAAGTCAGAGAGTTGATGTCTTTCCTAAAGCTGTAAGGGGAGCCCAACATTCAGGACAAAGCAGAAGACTCGGCAGCAGACCCCCTCTCCGTCAGCGCCCACCCACGTGTGCGGGGGGCACTCAGCCCCGCCGGCTCTGGGAGACTGAGGGCAGAGCCCGGGCTGAGCGGGTGGAAAGGCGGCCATGCTGTATGGAGGGCGGCGTGCTCCAGGGGACAAGCCAGGTTATCCTGAAAGAATCCCAGAAAACCCTCAAGGCTTATATTTCCAAGTTCTAAATGTTGAAATGTACGTCATTTTCAGAATAAATCAAGGCATGATATTCATGTGCCAAATACCGAACATCAAAATACTCAGCTCTGAGGACCCGGCACCTGGCAAACACCCCGATCTTTGTTATATGGGCTTGTTTTGTCAGAGAACATTAGAACATTCAGAAATAATAAGTTAGCTAACATTTACCTTCTAGAGATCTGCAAGTTATTTTGCTATGTGACTCCACGAAAAGGACTATTTTATCCCCGGGCAGGCCCCTGGGGATCTGCACTTAGTCTCACCTAAAAATGCACCGAAGACTCTGGGTCTGCTTGTTTTTACAGCCGCCTTCACTGCGTGTCATTTTCTTACGATCAAGGGCGTGGGCTTTGTCAACGTTACCATCAGCCAGCATGGAGGGAGCCCACACCTCTCTGCAAACAGGCCTCCTGACGCAGGCACACTGCCCCCACGTACCCTACCTCCCAGGGGGAAAAGTGCTTCCTTTGGCTCTCGGCAGCTAAGCCAAAGACAAATTACAAAGGGCTTCAGCTGTTCTGGCTAACTGAAAGGTGTGCAGGCTTCACGACAGATTACCAACAAGGAACGTGTCTTCCCAAAGCGGTCTTTCTCGTCTGTCTTTAATGACTACCAAATATTCGGGACCCAGAAACTTCTCTCGGACTCAGGTGACCGGGGAGAAGCTGGAAACCCTCTCAGCCCGGTGGTTTCTCCCCATCTGCCACTTGCAGGGGCGAGCCTCACAAGGGGCCTCAGGAGACAGAAGCTTCTGGCTCCTGGTCTGACACGCCGGTGACACAGGCCCGTTCCGTTACCTCAAGCGTCGGGCACAAAAGGACACGAGACCTAAGGAACACATCTTGAGAACAGGTCTCGGCAACAGAGGCGGCATCCGTGAGGGAGAACGCGACGGCTCCCCTTGTGCGGAAGACCTGGCTCAGAAATCATTTTCCAAAGAAAAGCACATTTTCGTTTTCGGCTCTTCTGCTTCTGATGCTGTAAAGCACCTGAGAAATGGGTGCGCAGGCCGACCGGACGCTGGGTGGCAGCGGCCAATCTGCCTCAGTTTTCTGGTGTGACCAGGGCACCGCGGCAGCAGCCCCATCGTCCGGGGACACGTGTGGACCGCCACAGAGGCAGCGACGGGCTGTCTAGGACCGAGGGACGGGGGCCGAGGGCCAGGGGGCGGGAGGAGCGGAGGCAGGCACCCCGCCAGGTCCAGGCTTCTCTCTCCCTTCATATTTGAAATTTTCCATAATAAAAAAGTTAAAAGAAGAGGAGATCATACGTGCCACAACGTTCACAGTAATCACAGCAATGACTGGAATTTGCCTCGAAATAAATAAAAACGGGATGTAGAAGATGGTGTGGACAAAACGGGATTGTGCACGCCGTTGGCCAAGCTGGCTCATTTTCCTATGCAGTCTGCCTCAGTTTACCTGTGACGTGTCCACCGTGGGAGGCTCTCTCACAGGGACAGAAAGGAAGAGACTCGCAGGCGGGAGGCCAGTGAAGCGCGTGCACCGTGACCGCCCGCAGAGGAACCCAGGCCGTGCTGGCTGCGGCTGTCCCCCGCACCCCGAGCCACGTCCCCACCGACTCACGGATACTCCTGGGGAAGGACGAGGGCCAGGAGCGCCCCTGCGCTCTCCCCTCCAACGTGGACACCCAACTCAGGCCTGCCCCCGGGGTGTGCGGCCCCCTCGCTGCTCCACGCACCCAGCAGCCGTCTTTGCGGACCACCCCCCCGCGGCTGCACTGAAGAAAGCACAGCCGATGGCCATACCACGACATCCAACATTCCGTGTCGGGAGAGACCTCCGCGCCACAAAGAACCGATGAGCTATTACACGCCGCCTTCCAAAAGCTCCATGAAGTGGCAACACGTGGCAAAGCCACCTGCGCTGGGTAAGCGTTTCCAGGAAGGGTTAACAAACAACAACAGAGCGACACGTGACACATCAGTTTCCACGTACAGACCCCGGAACTGCAGGCAAACTGTAATCTAGCGTTCGGAGGGACCCTCTCTCTGGGGCGTGCCAGGCCCACAGGCAGCTGGGCCGGGTCCTCCCTGTCTCCTTCCCCGGGCAGCCCCAGGCGCTGGCCCCGGAGTCCCTCCCTCCTGGTAGAGTCCCCCCCAAGCCCAGGGCGCCCACACCACGCCGCCAGCCATGGTCACGCGGCTGCATTCCAGCTGCCATGCCTGGTAGTAAATACAGAAGAGCGCAGCTGGGAACGACAGCTTGACTGCAACGATGGGGACCGCCTGTTCGGCCACAATCAGGAGACCTGCCTCTGGATCTGCTCAGGACTCCGGATCATGCCGCCCTGAGCTGGGCACCGCAGAGGGCAGATGAGAAGACAAAACAGCACCTCCGCTCGGCACCGCCTTCCCCCTCCTAAGGCTCGCCCCAAGACTATCCTCAGCCCTGGCCCTCCAGCAGCTGCGCCACGACACGGGCCGGCCGGTCCTCAGGGCAGGCGCCTTGTCATCCTTTTGTTTCAAATCTACTTGTTAAATTGACATCTGCTTTTGCAAACAGAAGACCGAATCTTAAGGTCAGCCTGATTTGAGGTTTCCAAAGCGGCCCCATCAGTGATGTGATTGTCGCCTCTGTGCCACATGCTGAGCCCCAAGTAACATGGGGCTGAGGGACCCCAACCCCCGCGCCGTCCAAAGCCTGTAGTAACTTTCGACGCCTCCAAAAACGTAACTCCTAACAGCTACAGTCTGGCCAGAAGCCTGGCCAGAAGCAGGAACAGTCAACAAACGTGTTTCATAAGCAGCAGGTGTTATATGCTGTGTTCTCACTATAAAACCAGCCGGAAGAAAGAAAATGCCATTAAGAAAAATCATAAGGAAGAAACACACTTACATACTGTATTTACCAAAAAAATCTTTTTTGGTTGTAAACGGCCCTGCGCAGTTCAAACCTGTGTCGCTCAGGGGTCTTCTGTCTTCTTCCAAGTGAACCGTACAGACTCTTACTTAGTTATGATACAGACACACCAAGTTCACGGTAAGAAAACGTGTATCACTTGTGCAGACTCAAGCTTTACTAAAGATCATATGAAGACTACGTTAAAGTAGACTCATTCTTCGAAACACTTATCGATGTGATATTTGGGAGCCAAGGCTAGCGCGCCTCCTGAGCTACTGACTACCATCGGCAGAACAGTCTATGACCATAAGGACGGGAAATGACTGTGACAAAGCTCTACGACTAGGAAGAAGCCGTTTCCGTGGTCCCGTGCCTCACGTGCTGTCCACACAGCTGACGGTAATTACACGGAGTTATTTAACGGAAACGACGTTAGTGGCAACTTTGTCTCTCCTCAGGGCGCAGAGCCCAGGGCCCTTCTCACCTTGCCGTCCACTCCAGAAGGGACGTTGAACACGTACTCCAGCTGAAAGACGATGGCAAACGCAGGATGACGGACCATCTCAGGAAGTCGAAGGCGGCTTCGCAAGACCAGAGCCTGGTTTCCAGAGCTGGGTCAAGAACACGGAGCAGCGGCAGGTCAGGCAGGGCTCCCACGGCCCTCTACCCGCCGCGGGATGCTGGCTGTGCCCCCAACGATGCTGCTGAGCTCTGCTGTGTGTCCCGCCCCCAAGGCAGCTTCCAAACCAGAGCCTTTCTAGGTGCCTCAATCACTCGCTCCAAATCGCCAGAGCTTATGTCAGGAGGGCGGCCAATACGGCCAGGTCTGCAGGGAGGCTCGTCCTCCAGGGCCAGCCTCTGCCGGCTTCACACGGGGCACCCCTTGGAGCGCTCTCTGATTCTGACTTGGGAACACAGGACTGAACAGAACGACAGAATTTCCTGCCTGCTGGTTCCCCGCCATCTGTGACCCTGCTCGCAGGCCCCGTGGGAGAAAGCATGCCAGGGTCTCCTCAGAACTCAAGCAGCCACAGCGGGAGGCACCTGTCACACTAACTCCAAACTGTCACAGCACGCATCAGGACTTTTCCAATGGGACATCACCGAGGTCTGCTCCTAATGCGTGGAAGTCAGCAAGAGGAAACAGAGGCACCAGGACAGGAGCCCCGGCGGACGAGTGCACACTTTCCATGCAAAAACAGCTCCACCTCACTTTGACCCCCAGCTACATGCACCCTCGTACCTCCCAATTCCACGGGGCCACACCTCACACCCTGGGGAGCATACCTGGCCTTGGAGGAGGAGCCGACTTTCCTGCTGAAACTGGCAGAGCGCGTCAAGGCCACGTCCAGCTCGGGCACCAGCACCACCACCTGCGGCCTCTGCACGAAGCCCAGACCGTTGTGCACACCCACGCACAGGCGGCGCTCCAAGATCTCCAGCGCGCTGCCATCCAGCGGAACATCCCCCTAAGAAAGCACAGGGCACACAGGGTCAGCCCTTGGGCCGAAGGGCAGAGGCTCCCAGGGGAGAGGCAAGCAGAGAGAAGAAACTGTAACGGCCGCCCCAGGCATTCCCGGATCAGAGGGCGCCCGGCGAAAATGAGTCCAGGCAAATGACAGGCCACTCCAAGAACCGCTGGCCTTCGGGCATTTTCTAGGCTGCTGTGGGTTTCCTCACATGGCACGGCCTTCTCTGGGCAGTCCGCCCCAACATGCCCTCCCCCCCGCGTGTGGGGGAGTCCTCAAACTCGTGCTCAGGTTGCCACGGCTGAGCACGATTCCCAAGATGCAGCAAACGCGACCCACCAGTGCAGGAGCCCACGGCCCTGAGGCGCCTCTGCCCGCCCCCAGACTCAGACTCCAGAGGCTTGGGGCCGAGGGGACAGCAGGAAGAGGGAGCGTGTGGACGCAGTAAGTCATAAACCAATAAACACGGAATCTGCCCCAAAGTGATCGCTGGATATTAAAGTGTTTCATCTTAAGAAAAAAATGTACAGGCACTTTAACAAATGAGCAAGGACAGTCCTCCAGGAGACTACTGGTTATTAAATTATGTGATCGTGGCGAAATGATTCCTGAATCTTCAAGTTTTCTTCTTGCTCATTAATCAAGCTGAGCGGACCTGAGTCTGCCTGTTTGTCTCGGGGATGGAAATGGAACGACAGAGGTAGCGGAGCAGCTACCAGCTGGATGGGAACTAAATACAAAGTAGTAAAAATACACAGTAAAGCGACTTTTATGGGAAAACGTAAAATCCAACAATGCCAACCATAAAGCACCTCCTCCCTCACGCAGTCCACGCCGAGCAGGAAGAGCAGGGCGGGAGCCACAGCGGGACAGCACGCCCCGCCGGCCCCCTGCACTATGCTCCTGTTTCGCATGAGACCTCGTACGGACTACCTTCTCAGGAATGCGCGGAGAGCAAAACCAGTCCGTCTCTTCGAGGAGTGCATGTGTGCACATGTGCACCTATGAGCGTGCGTGCACGTGTGTGCATGTGCATGGATGTGTGCACATGTGTACCTATGAGCGTGCATGTGTGTGCGTGTGCGTAGATGTGTGTGCGTGTGTACCTATGAACGTGCGTGCACGAGCGTGGATGTGTGCACATGTGTGCGTGCATGTGTGTCACTAAGACCCTGCTCGCCTCGCACACTGCTAGGATGGGCTCCTGCTGACGCAACCACTCACTGTCACCACCGAGAAGCGCAAGAGGCCTGCGATGGGCCGACCCTGATGCACTTCGTTCGGGTGCAACGGTGAACCCAGCCATGATCCTGTCCTCCTGGTACAGATACTCCACAGAGGGATGGACGATAGAGCGACGACCAGGTAAGGAAAGCAGGTGCTCTCGGGAACGTCAGAGCACTGGGAGAGAGGAAGCAGGGGAAACCCGGACAGAGTCTGCTGGAGGAAGGGGCCGCGGCCTTAGCCGCACACCCAGGTGGTCTGTCAGGGCGGTCGGGTTTGCACTAACACCTGAAGCCTGAGGGAAGCCACGCAAGGGTCTGGACACAGAACATATAGGAAAGTGAGCTCCCGGTCCCAAGGCCAAGTGGGGACAAGCTGTGGCCTGTGACCACCAAGAGTTTATGGCAATGTGTCACGCAGGCAGGCAGAACTGGACCCTGTGATGGGGACCCCGCCACAGAAAGTGGGTCTGCTGGGATAAAATGACTAAGACCTCTAGTCATGTCCTTGGAATGAGCCAAATATCTTGCTAATGCTTTTGTAAATGCAGATTTTACTGGTTTCCTTATGCTCATTTGGTGATTTAATATACTTTTAAACGAAGGCTGCTTTAATATATAGTGAAACTAATATTAGGGTCTCAGGATAACAGCACCTTCGTCCCACCGAGGCTAATACAACAGACTAGGTGTCCCTCACAAGCCACTGAAAGAGGGAGCACGCAGGACCACCTATCCTGGTGGTATCTAAGGCTGACAGCTTCCCCACCTCTGGCCCCCCTGCATCTCCACGGTTCAGAGTAAGTTCCATCATGTGAAACAGTACCTCCCGGAAGTGATCACTGATAAGAAGTTCCAGAAGCTCTTCCTCAAACTTCTCCAGGGAAGGGTACAGCGTGAAGAATAAATCATCCAAGTACCATGTGACGGACTTCTGAAGGCGAGGCTTTCGGAGGGCATCCCCTGAAACAACAAGGGGGCTCATGGAGCGTGTCCGTGGGGACAGGACCACCAGAAGCATCCAGGGGCTCTCACCCACCGAGGTCCAGGCCATGGTGCTGGGCCCTCCGGGCAGAGAAGAGACCACAAGCACAGCACTCAGACCGAACACTGAATCAGAACCCACCTCCGTTCACACCGAGACGCCAAGCGGATTAAACAAGCCCAGATTTCATTTACAGCCCGATTCCTCCCCCCACCCTCCTCCAGGAACACATTTTATAATTCAGCAATCCAAAGAACACAGATTAGAGAATGCAGGGTAACATCTGCTCCTATCGGCTCGGTTTCCCTTAATCACTGACTTCCTCTCTAGCAAGAATACAGCCAACAATGCCATTTCTTATTTTTGCACGTTTACCTTCAGCCATTTGGAAACATGCAGAAATACTCATGAGCGCATTAAGCCAACAAGCAAAAACACGGTCTGGGCTGATACCACAAGAGAAGAGGCCCCGTCCGGGGGGGTGGGGGGGCGGATACAGCCCTGACTGGGAGCTCCGTGCGGACAGAAGGGCACGGTGGCTCCCAGCACATGGCTCGGTGCCCAGCCCAGAGCAGGTGCACCAAGACTCCGCAGTGAGGGGCGTGGTCAGGTCTGCACTGAGCACCCCCCACTGGCTCGGGCGCCCCGGCAGGATAAAGGTCGAACTGACTGCCCCCCCCCCCACGAGCACACAATCCGGGCTCTGCCCTCCTGTCCCCGTCACTGCTCTGCTGCCCTCTGTCTCTTCCCAAGCTTCTACACGTAAGAATGAAGGTGCAAAGTCTTGGATTTTAAGAGCGGATTCCTAAGTTAGAGAAAGGAAACAAGTGCCGTGAGACTCCGGGCAGAGCGAACGGTGGTGAGAGCCCTCTGCCATCCTGCCAGTGGTAAACCTGCAGCCAGAGGCGATCCCGGCTTTGCCTCCATGGGCACCAAGACCCATAAAATTATCCACTGCCGCCTTCCACCCCACTAACTCCACTTTCTGAACCTGTCCAGCAAAATTAATCGAATGCAGAGGCAAAGCATGGCGTGCAAGAATACTCATTTAATGTTATTCGTAACCGGAAAAAAGTAAGAAACAACCAAATGCTCACCAGTAGGGGAATGTTGAGCCAATGACTGCGCCTCCGTATAAAACGAGAAGGAAACTCACACTGTCAAGGATTATTTAATGACTGGGAAATAATCATATAGGTAGCAACAACACACCTTACGCCGCTGTCAGACCGCCGGATGGATTCTGCCTGAAAACCTACGCACTCACGTGTACGCACGGACACGTATGGGAAGGAATCACGGACGACTCTGTTTCCTTCTTTATGGTTTCCCACACCTTCCCCATCACATATAGACACTGGATTCTGCGTAGTTCTCCAACACGCACGTGCTTCCTTTCTACACTTAAAAACAAATGTTTAAGCAGCTCCGCGGGTGAATCAGAGCCAGCCGACTCACAGGGCAGCACACTCACTCACCACGGCCGAAAGTTAAAAACCACCCAAAAGTCCATCAGGAGACGAACAGAGGAGAACAAATGTGGTCGATCCGCACACAGAACGCCAGCCTTCAAAAGGACGGCACTTCGGACACTTGGACGGGCCTTGAGGACATGGGACAGTCACATAAAGGGCAAATGCTGCACAATTCCGCCCACAGGAAGCACTTAAAGTAGTAAAATCAGAGACAGAGAGTGGACGGGCAGGCACCAGGGGTTGGGCGCAGGGGCGGGCAGCAAGTTTCCCGGGCACTTTGCAAGATGAGAGGTTCTGGCGGGGGACGGTGGTGGCGGCTGTACAGCCCCAGGAATGCCCTTCGTGCCCCGCAGCTGTGCGGTGTAAAAGGTTAAAACGGCAAGTGTTACACTACGTCTACGTAACCACAATTGCTCGTTAAAGAGCAGGAACAGTGAAGTCCGACCTTGCGGGAAGTGGTCCAGCAAGCGTCTGCGGCCTGGCCTGAATTAAGACCCTCATCAGAGGACAGAAGAGGTGAGAGGGAGGAGCTAAGGCAGCGCGTCCCCCGCCACCAGGGCTCCGAGGAGCCACAGGCCGCAGTGGCAGGACCACCTACCCCACACCAGGGTCCCCCACCGTCGGGCCCACGGGCCACACAGCTCACGGGGCTTCAGAGAACACGAGGTAGGGCGGCCGGGGCCCTCTGGGCACAGAGAAGGAAGGAGCAGGGACTGTCTCCGAACCAGGGCCCGTCCGCAGGAAGAGGACAGGCCCAGCGGACACGAGCGCCTGCTGAGGAGGCCCCAGTCCATCTTCCCCCGTAGGCGGAGGGAACCGCGTGCCCTGAAACGAGGGAGGACAGCACGGCAGTCACATGCACTCTGCGGCCAGGGCCCAGGGGTCAATCTGGGCTTCTAAACCTCAGTGTCCTCAGCTGTGGAAGCCAGGACAGGGCTACGGGGACAGAACTAACAGCGTCCACGTGTGCTCCCTACAGCAGCCGGGAACACGTCATGGCTCCCACGGAACGGCACACACGGAGACACACACATCTCACCAGACCATCCCTGTACACAGCCCATCCCTGTACATTCTATCCTCTTTATTTCACAAAAGAGAAATGGGGCTTGGACGTGCAAAGTGACGGGACCAAAGCCGCCTCACCCACAGGAACGAGCGTGAAGGAGACTCAGATTTTTAAGCCACCAAGCACACGTCCACGAACGACCAGGAAAGCACAGTGGGAACTTCAGGGAGTGAGCGGATTCGCGGATACAGAACCCACGAGTAGCGAGGACGGGCCACGCTGGGAGCCATGGACTCGAGCAGCCCCCTGAGCCTGGGAGACGCGGCCCCACCCCAAGCCAGGGTGCTTGGATGCTGTCCACTGGAAGGAGCATCAGCAGGTCGGGGTGGGGGAAGCACCATTTTCAAGGACACCTCAGGGGACTCCTGAGCAGGGACCCGGGAGGACCACTGGGACGCCAACCGGAGCAGGCCGCCACGCGCAGACCGGCGGGCCCGGTTCCAACAAAACACTCCTCCGACAGCTCGGCTGAGCTCTAGGTTAGCAGCTGAGGAAGCGGGGCCTGGACCCGGCGCCCGCACCAGGCAAGAGGACCCACGGCAGAGGCCGCTTCAGGCGACGTCGGCATGGGCGGGCCTGCAGGACTGAAGGCAGCCAGGAAGGAAGGACAGGAGACGCACGTCACTGGGGCGGGCGTTCAAAGCCTTGACAGAGCTCAGAGTGGAGTGAGTCCGCAGGTCAGGGAAGAAACGCATCGAAGGCCCCGCGTGAGGAGGACGGGCACGCAGGACGGGCACGTGGCAAGGACGGCGGCCTTTCTCTGCCTCTCTATGGGGCACATGCCGCTGCCACCACAGTTCCTGGGACTCCCCCTTGAAGCACCACAGCCAGCCATGGGTGGCGGCCTGCGGACGTGAGCACGGGAGACAGAGCTTCCGTTCAGGTCTCCCCGGAGGCCCCGCCCACTCCCAGATGCTGCCAGTCCACGGCTCACTCCCACCAAGCCCACGACAGGCGGCTGTGGCCAAGCGTTCCGGCTGCTCCAGATGCCTGGACGGTGTCGCCGGCTCGGGGGAGCGTGAGGCCCTCTGCTTTTCTCCTGCGTTAGCAGCCCTGCAGGACCCCTACGCCCCCTGAGCACCCGGCCAGGAAGCCTCCCTCGGGACTCCATTCAGTCCTGGCACCAGCCCCTGGCCTTCAGGTCCAGTTCCGGAAAACAGGCTTCCCGCTTCACTCATGACTAAGCTCCCAACACACTCGGCCACTTTACGCAAGGCTCTGCCCCTGCCGCAACGCAGGAGGAGCGCTCTGAGCCTTGTCCCAAATAAGAGAAGTCCTCCTGGTCCCCATCTCCCCAGACCTCCCCCCACCACGGCAGCAGCACGCCACCAGGCACACCAGGCACGCAGACCTGCAGCCCCAAGGGCAGGCCAAGGAGCCCCTGGCGGAGCCTCGCTCTGGGGGGGGGCATGGGGCTCTCCTTGCAAGGAGAGGCTTTCAGGACCGCGTGAGCGCTTACCTGGGGCCGACGCACAGTCCAGGCCTGTCAAACCAAAGCCTGCGGAAAAGTCAGAACCAGGTGAGGAAGAGAAGACCAGGAGAGGGAGGCTTCATGGCTTTCCCGGCTGCAGAAGAGATGGCGGGTCGGCAGGACCTGCTAATCTGGACCGATTCAGAGAGCTTCCCTCTAAGAGCCGCTCGAGGGGAAAGGCCCCCCTTCCTCCTGGGGAGCGACAAAGAGCCCCGAGAACAGCCCCAGCTAGGACCTGTCATTTCTGGTCACTCCCGGGTTGAAAACTCTTCAGAAGTCAGTCCTCACACACGAGTCTAAGTGGTAGATGGGGGGGGGGGGGGGGGGGGGGGGGGGGGGGGGGGGGGGGGAGGCTGGGGACTGTGCCGATGTCCATATCCTGGCCGTGACCTTGTAATGCAATTTTGGGGAAACTGGGCAAAGGACACCCAGAGTCTCTCTGCATTATTTATTAAAACCACATGAGAATCTAGAGTGACCTTGATAAAAATTCCGGTTAAAAGCAACTCAACTCTCCTATATCATGGCCTTCTACAAATGAACAAATACCTGTGTCCCCATGCGGAACCAAAATAAAATCAGACCCTCGGCAAACTGCAAGGGAGCCCACCGCTGAAGCCGGCACCGGTCCCCGCCTTGGCGCTTTCAGGGCTATAAGATATGACTCAGCAAAGAAACCCTTTTCCAAGAGTGAGTCACAAAAGCCCAACAGACGCTGGGCAGGATTTACAGCATAGACAATAACCGCATCCACACCGCGAGCTACAGATCAGCCCGGCCTCCTGCTCGTCAGGGGAGGGCAGAGCAAATGGGTCTCCTTTCTCAGATGGCCACCGGGGGACGTGGTGAGAAGCCGCGTTCCGGACCGTTCTCCCCGAGAAGAGGGAGTGTGCTAGTGCTCCCGGAGGCTCTCCCAAGCACGTCGCGGCTCCACGCCCAGGGTCCCTGGCCATCAGCTTTTCAACAACATAAGCTGTCCTCAGTGTGGCGATCTCTGACACTGGCCGCATCCAGTGAGAGTCCCAGTGACCAACCAGCCGCTCCACAGAGGGGGAGGGCCAACCGGAAGCCGCTGGGGTTCGCATCGCTTCCGAAGACATGACCTTTAAGGGGGAGGCACTGGAATCACGCCCCCCACCCCCATCTGTAGCTGGAGCCTTGGATTCCCCAGAGATACTGAGAACGACTCGGGGTGGTCGGAGCTGCCCTTCTGCCCCTGCCGTAGTGACACAGAAGCTGCGGTCCTTCCAGGTTTTATCAGCGGCTCTGTGACCCCCACGGGCAAGTCACAGAGCAATGGACACACCTCAGGCCCCAACAACAATCCCCCACCCAGAACCCCAGGTCAGAGAGTTGTCATAAGCGGACTTGAAAGCCGGTGCGCACCTAGGTTCCGACATCAGCGTGCAATGTGGCGGGACTTAGAGGCCCCCTGGCTGATGGGGCCGCGGTCTCAGCACCAGACGCAGGTTGTCATACTGTTTTCAATGCCAACGGCAATGACCGTGTAGCGTGCCGTCTCCCTGACCCCTCCTTCCCTCATGAGAGGACACAGGCAAATGACCGAGGGGACTGTGGGGGGTGCTGGAGCTCGGTAAGCCACGGAGGGTCCGAAGCTGGGACCCTCTTCGGACCTGCTTCTGTTCACTGTTAGTTTATCCTTCCTCGTACATCATCATCTCTACTCAGGAACACAAGAGAAACAGTGACGTCATGATGGTGACAACCAGCACAGGCCCGTCCTGGAAATTCCCGAACTCAGATAACACCGTCTGCGTCCCAGCGTGGACCAGAACACCAAGCCATGTGCAGGGACCCCTTTACTGAAAACATTCCCCTCCTGGAGCCAAACTACCTCTTTTCTTTGGGGTCTCGAGTGTTTCTGCTCTAAGCAAAGACTCGGCACTTGGAGCTCACACCCACGCCCAATCCTACTCTCCCCAGGATGGAACAGGGAGGGAGCGCCCCCGAAACGAGAGGTTCCAGCAGAGCCAGTGGGGAAGGACTTGTGCGGCCCCTTCTCCTGGACTCCTCAGACAGCCAGCCAAGAAGCCTCCAGAAGGGCCCAGAAGGGGCACGAGGCCCAGGTCGAGGCCCATCTGCAGGCCCGAGAGCAGAGCACTTCTCTGCAGTGATCTGGTGGTGAAGGCGTTGTCCCTAACCCCCCGCTGGAGAACGAAGTCCTAAAACACACCAAGACAGAGCTCTGAGGCTTTCACGTGGATTTTAGTTTTCGGAAATAATCAAGCCATCGTACACCCACATTCACAGCAGCCCCACGCACGACAGCCAAAAGGCGGAACGACCCAAGTGTCCGTGGACGGGTAGATGGAGAAATAAGATGTGGTCCCTCCACGCAGTGGACTATGATTCAGCCTTAGAAAGGAAGGAAAGTCCAAAACGTGATCCAACAAGGCTGGACCTTGAGGACACGATGCCTTGAGGACACGCAGTAAGCCGGTCACAGAAGGGCCAGCACTGAGCAGCAACCTGAAGGAGGCACGTTCCCAGAGATAGGCCAGGGCTGGGGGAGGGGTTCGGGGAGCTATTGTTTAGGGGGGACAGAGTTTCAGTTTGGGGACATGAGGAAGTTCTGGAAGGGGATGGTGGTGACGGTTGTACAAGTGGTAGAAGTACTTGCAGCCGCTGAAATGCACACCTACCAACGGTTAAAACAGCGCACGTTATGTCTACTTCACCACAACTTAATAATATAATATTCAGGCCCCTGGTACGGTCCAGTAAGGGTGAGAACTAGCAACGCGGTTATCCCGACCTTGGTCACAAAGAAACGAACTATCTGACTTACAAAAGCATTTCCCAAGAAAAAAAGACAGAAGTGACTTGAGGAATACGAGACCCTGCTCCGAAGGGACAGCAGGAGAGATGGCACTGCCCTGCTCTGCTCCCTTCCACTCCTCCCCCTTCTCCCCTCCCACCACCACCCTCCCGGGTGGCCATGCCCAGCCCACCGCACACCACAGAGCCTGCCTGACTCCGCCAAGGTCCGCCCATCACCTCGCACAGTCTCACCCGCTGGAGAGACGGAGCAGCCCTTACCCTTTTCTCCAGGAGCTGGAAGGAGGCCAGGTATGTGCTGCAGACCAGACACTAGAAGGTTCTCGGGAAGAAGATGGAACACAGGCTCCAGGAGCGGGTGCGGCCTCAGCGCGTACTGGAGGCTGCAGCTCTCAATGAGGGTCATGTGCTTGTTTTCTGGGGGAGAAAACACCAATGTGACAGCTGGAACCAAAGGCCGTTTCGGTCAAAGCAGATGATGAACTGCGCCTCTAAGAAAGAAACACCGCAAGCCGGAAACGCATTTTCCGACAGAGAAAGGGGAATTGCTCTGTCAGTTCAGCCACAAAGCAAAAAAGAATCAGTCCTTAGTAACTGTCTGCTAGATCTACAGGGACAGAGATATTTGCTTTCAATGCAACCTAACAAAATCTCTGCTGCTCACCTCCCCCACCCGCCGTGTGGTGAAGTCCAGGTCCTGGAGGGGGGCTAGACGGCACCCCGGGCCTCAGCCGGCCTCCCTTTCCCACTCAGCAGCAGGACTAGACCCAGGTTGGGGGGGAGCCTCTGAGAGCAAGACACAAACCCACAGATACCCGTAGCACGAGGGAGAGCGGATCGAAGCCCAGACAGATGCAAATAGCGGACAGAGAGCTGGGGGAGTGAAAGAGGGAGAGCAACCTGGAGAAAGCAGCAGCTGAGAAAGGCCCAGACACAGAGCTCAGGAAGATGGAGGGAACAACACCCGCAGAAGCTGGGATGCAGGAAGAGGGAGAACTCGGGATCACAGGGCCCTGGGGCTGAGAGGAGCCAGGGACATGCCCTCTACTCATCTCCACCAAGGAGTCTTGCTGGGGCTTGATTTCTTCCACTGAGAGGGACCTCACCACCTCCTGAGGGACACTGTGATTTCACGAAAAAAGAGCTAAATATGACTTACTGCATTCGTTAGAGAAACAAATTAATGAAAACTGTATTTTTCATACCTAACCACTATAAACATGGGGTCTGCTTACTTTAAAATTTTAAATGCCCTGAAAGGCACCCTCCCATGTGGCTGATTGGAAACAATGGTTGAGCCTCGTGGAAGGCGAACAGGAGAAGTGTTACACACCAGCCCCCGGGCCCAGCACCGCAGCTTCCGGGAGTTCAGCCCACAGCTGCGGGGGCACAGGTGCAAAAGCGCAGCCGTCCACACCAGCGAGGCTCCCGACCTCGGTGCCCCAGGTCCACCCAGTGCCCTCGCAGCGCCACTCAGCCAAGCATGAAACACACACCCAACAACACACCACGCAGCTGTGCGAAGAACAGGGGGCTCTCTGGACGCCAAGAGAAGACCTTCTAGGGTGAACCATTACGGGGAAAAGCAGAGGGAAAAATGAGAGCGGGACAGGCACCTCTGCTTCCGTCCCAGTAAAAAGACCCCCTCCGGCCCCTCCTCCTCCTGGGTCCAGGAGACTCAGAGAGGCCACCGAGGGCACAGGGGAGGGAGCAGAGCAGTGGGGGGGAGGAGGCCTCACTGAACCTTTTCGTGCATTTTATGCTCTTTTAATTCTGAATCACGTGAACGAGTTGCCTATTCAGGCAAGAAATGCATACATTTCTGGAAATGCCCACGAGGAGGTGGGCCACCAGCCACACCCACACAACCTTCCCGGCTGCCCCAGGACAAGGTGCTGGTTGTGCACATCCCTCAGGAGGTCCTGGTCCTGGGGCGCCCGACTGGCTCAATCACTAACACAGGTGACTCTTGATCTCAAGTTCGAGAGTTCAAGCCCCACAGCGGGCATTAAGCTCACTTAACATAAAAATTTAAAATTTAAAAAAAAAAAAGTCCTGACCCTATGGGTGCTCCAGGACACGAAATGCTGGCAAAATAATGATTGGACTCAACTGACACATAACCTAAGAGCCAATCTTCATCAGTAAAATTAAGCTTCAGACTACTCCCCCCTCTGCCATGAAATTTTCACCAAATTCAGCAGGCCATGGAAGGGCTGGGGTTGGCTCGATTTTTAACTCAGGCCACTAGGCATGCTCAAAATTCCCAACACAGAACCCAAGCGACAGCTCAAAGACACAGAAAGTCACCCTCCCAAACAGACCCACCTCCAACCACTGGACCCCTCCACACCCCTGCCCTGGGCCAGCTCTGGCCTCCACCCCTGGCCTCCAGGATGGCTTTCACTGGGCGTCCCCACTCATCCTCCAGGCCGCCGGCAGCCACAGGGGGCCACCCAGCCCTCCAGGTCCCAGACGTGGCACCAAGCCCTGCTCTGGCTCAGACTGGCCCCCCGGCTGCTGGGCCTTGAGGAGGACGCGGGCATCCCTGCAGGATGGTCCTCTGCAGTCGGGCACAGCTGGACGACCCTGCCGAGCTGGAAAGAACCAAGGCCCTCACAGTGAAAGGTTTCTGGTGGCAGCGTGGCCGCTGACACACAGCAACTGCTTCCTCTGGTGGACGAGGCCCTGCCCCAGAGGCCAGGAGGCCAGCAGCCCTCCCATCGGGCGGCTCTGGGGCTGCCTCTCCCGGGGCCACCGGCGCAAAGCAACACCCTCCCCCCAGCCCTCGTGTTACCGCTCCTTCAGTCCTGTCAGCTGTGACACCCTCTACCCTAACCACGAAACAGAGTTGCTGAGCTGACATGGGCTCGCGCTGAGAAAGCGCGCGAGAGGCACTCAACGCGGGTAACCGTGGGGAAGCCGTGGGGAGGCCGGGCGGGCCGCATGTCTTACGTTCCACGGGGTCCTGGAGCAGTGGGTGCAGGAGGGCGCGGGGGGAGCCGTGGTACAGCCGCAGCCTGGAAAACAAGCCCGCAGAGCACATGTCAGCCCGCTGCCTCGGGCGCCGCAAACCTCAGCCACGCATCTCACGCTGCACCTGCCGGACCTTCCCCACTGCCGCACCACGCCTCCTGCGCAGGAAGGACGCGGCCCCCAGCGCTCCTGGCCACACACCCCCAGCACACAGACAGGCCCCAGAAACACCACCCCAGGGAAACCTATCATGTCAGCGAGCCGAGGCTGCGAAGCCCCGTGCAGAGTGACGTGAACTTCAGCCCCCGCGGACGGGGTGACATGCTGCCTTCTCTTTCCTGCTGCGTCCAGCTCCTGAACGGAGCCTGGCACCAGTGCTGAACGGATGCCCCTGCTTACGGGGTGTCTGTTCGTGAAGAACGCATTATCTAGCGCCCACATAACCTCACTGATGTGGCAAACAAAGGCAGAAGAAAAATTACTACCTGCAGCCCACTGACAAGTCCTCAAAACAGGCAGGGTGACCTTCCTCTAGGGACGCAGCTGCCATGATGTTAATACTTTGTTGAGGGCAGAAGTCCATCTTAGCCCGACCCCAGGACCCTGTACGTCTACTTCAACGTAGAAAAATTCCTTCAAAAACTTCCTTTATCTATTGGCAATCGTCCCCAAGCATATGACCCACCAACAAACATCTGAAGGGTCTCACGACCAGATTTTATTAGACGGTAATAAATGACCTTTCCCCAACAAGAGCTAGTCCCCTCGAGGTCCTGGGAACCTTGCTTCCTAACTCCTTAGAGACTTAGGCTCTCCCTGACCCCCTCCCAACTTCAGAGTATATGATGGGCCACTCCTCACGACCCCAGGGCAGCTCTTTCTGCCCATGGGTTCTGTCCCCATGCTTTAATAAAACCACCTTTTTGCACCAAAGATTCTCAAGCATTCCTTCCTGGCCACCGGCTTTGAACCCTAACGTTGTCCCTACATCACTTACAACACGCATAGCATTCTCTCTCACGCCCAGCGTGATCACTCAAGAGTTTGGGTCACTGGCCTAAAACCGCACAGCAGTAAGTGAAAGCCCACCTCCATCAACTCCCACAGCCCGGGCCCGGGCCAGCCCCACGCCAGCCTCCAGGACACTGCCCGGCTCACTGAGACTCGCGCAGTGCACACTGTTAGGGACAGACCACGGCACAAGCTGACAGTCGCGACACTTTCTGGCCCATCATAAGCAGTTAAGTCTCCACCAAACGATGCTGGAAAACCCCAAGGAGGAAGGAAACGAGGCGGGTACCGCTTGTCCTGGGAGGCAGAGGCCGGGGATTCCAGCTTGTTGCCGAAGAGCCGGAGAATTCCAAACCCACACGACAGCGCCTGGAGGGAGCCATCCCGCTTCCGGCCTTCGGTGACCACCTCGACCACGGCCACCACGTTAGGGTGGTTTAAGGACGTGTGAACGTACACGGGCTGCAAAACAGAAACCACAACTTGGGCGACGGACTGACCTGCACCACAACTTGGGCGACGGACTGACCTCCCACCAGCTGCACAGAGCCTACAGGAAAGGCACCGGCACCCTCGCTCTGCCGCCGTGAGAACGCCACAGCGTGTGGCCGTGTAGAACCCCGCGTCCCTTCCAGGGCAGGGCAGGAGAGAACAGGCCGGGCTCGGTGGCTCCCTCAGAGTCAAGGAACATTCCGGAGCCCCCAACACCCAGGACATCAGACCGCTGCAAACGCACGCACGCACACACGTACGTACACACACGCACGCACAGCTTCACGGAGCACTCGTCGCACAAAGCTTCAGCTCGACCCGCCAGTGCAGGCTCTAGCCCTGTGCTGCGCGTGACCATTACGAGGCTCCGGCTAGACTCGCCCAGGCAGGCAGGAGCCTTCCGTTTCCGCAGACGCTCTGTGACCCCCCAGTTCAGAGCCCAGCTAACACCTTTTTATGACAAAATATCGCCTTCAGATCATTTTCTTACAAGACTTTTTTTCTTTTGGCTCTAAGCCAAGCAGATGGTGCTCGAGTCGCTCTTAAAAGGCTTCCCACCTGTGATGTTTCCACTCCCTCAGGTGCACATACAGCCCCCGCGGGGCCCCGTCCCTGCCCATCACAGGGGGCAGGGGAACGTCAGACCCCGGGCGTCCAGACTCACGCAGTGCGGGCTCCTCTGAGTGTGTGGGGTATGGAAGAACCTCCACTCTCTCTGCTCTGCTGTTTCTTCCACCTCACAAGGCCCCGTGCGGCTGCTGTCATTTAAACTAAGAGACGTCATGGGCGTAGGAGATGGGGACGGGGCGCTGCCGTGTTTTGCAGAACGAGCCTAGACGGAGGCGCTGAGCTGTGGCTCTGGATGTGGAGGGATCCCCGGGACCGCGCCCGCACTGGGGGACAAGCACGGGTGCCAGGCCACCCACTGAGCACAAAGACCACCCCTCACCCCACCCCCACCCAAGGCAGGGAGCGGTAAGGCTGAGCCAGGCTGGGCCTGCGAGGACGTGATTTAAACGTGGACTGACTAATCCCCCATTAACGAGTCATTACCACGGTGTCACCAGGAAGACGTCTACTGTAATCACAGACTGTCAGCCCAGGATAACAGAGAGACACATTAAAACATCAGCCGTGAGATATAAATCGTTATTCTATTATCTTTTATTGCAAAATGATGAAATAATGACCACTTACAGCTGACAGGTGGTTGGACCAAAAGAGAATTATGTTTCTATTTCCGAGACTCAAGAACTGTTTTCGAAAGCCCCGCTGTAGAGTCGGGTCTGTCCCTGTCTCACCTCCTGTATTTACCCCTGGGCACAGCCGCATTAGGAACCCTACCCACGTTCACCTCGGCAGTGAGACAAGTATCTCAAACCCTGATGCAAAGCCACAGTCATCGCCCACGTAGAGGTCACCTTGAAATTGTTCTGCCTGGAGGCCGTGCATGGGGCCCGCTGCTTCGCATGTCCCAAGTTTAATCTTCGGCTCCTTCCTCTCTCTCCCATTTGCCCCCAAAAACAACTGTTCTGAGGCTGAACAACAAAGCCAGAGCCCCGCTGTTGTCGGCAAAGACCCCATCCTCAACCAGGAGGGTCACCACAGGAAGTGCAGCAGCTGGCCTTGACCCGAGGTCTGATGGGTGCTACCGTGAAGGGTACGTGCTCTTCTCCAAACACAATTTACGGACCCTTCAGTGTGAGAACAGCACGGCGCTGAACCCACCCTCAAGTTCACAGTTCAAAGGAAAAGGCTAGATTAGGCAGGTATAAAACACAAACCCTGCCCAGGACCAACCAGAAGCATGTGGAAATAAGAGCCTCCCAGGGGCGAGAGCCCAGGGCAGCTCTGCAGCCTCTTAGGAAAAACCCACCAGACCCCAGAGCCACCTGCGCTCAGCCCCAGGCAGCAAAGCCAGGAATGCTGGACCCGAGCGCCGTTCCCACCTCTCCCGGGCACGCACCGTCAGCCCGTAGATCTGGAATCAGTGCCGGTGAAGCAGTCTCCTTGGGTGGCCTCTCCCACCCCCGCAGGAAGGTCACCTTGCCTGAAAAAAAGCTTCTCTTTGCTAGAAACTTCTTCTTCCCACACCATTCTGTCCATAAAAGCCTTTCATTTTGTCCAGCTCCCCGGAGCTCCTTTCTATTTCCTAGACGAGATACTGCCCGATTCGAGTCGTGAATAAAGCCAATTAGATCTTCAAACGTACTCAGCTGATTTTTGGTCTTTAACGACCTTTAATCCCCTGGTCACCTTGCAGGGACTGTCCCCAGGAGGGCAAAGTCAGGCCAGTCCGGTTCACCTGAGCCTAGGCGCCAAGCCCACTTCCGGCCCGGCAATGGGCTCGGCCACACGTCACCGGCACTCAGGAGAGCAGAGCCGGTGAACAGGTCGTCAGTCTGAGGACATTTAATGAATGCTGCGCAGCGAGCTTTGAGGAAAACCCTGGGTATCAACTGAAATCCCATGATAGAAGTTTGAGTCAAGCCCATCACATCACCTGCGATAAGAGGCCTCTCTAGACTGAAGGGGGGGACCCTCATTCACCCCAATCACATCCCACTCACCGACATTTGACAGGCTTCCTCCCTGACATGATAAACAGATTAATAAATCACGAAAATGCTCCTGTCTTAATGCCTTCATCTTCAAAAACACGGACACCATTTTGCCTCGGGGCCAGGCCCCCATTTCTCACCCACATGACAGAACTGAAATTGGGCCTCCGAGGACGTGCCTCCGTGGAGAAGCGGCAGCCACGCGTTCCCAATGGCACCGTCACGCCACCTGCCCCCTTCAATCCCAAGCAGAAGGCTGGGTGGCACGGCCAGGGGAGAGAGAGACCATTCTATTTTTTTTTAAGGATTTTATTTATTTATTTGACAGAGATCACAAGTAGACAGAGAGGCAGACAGAGAGAGGAAGGGGAAGCAGGTTCCCTGCCAAGCTGAGAGCCCGATGCGGGGCTCGATCCCAGGACCCTGAGATCGTGACCTGAGCCAAAGGCAGAGGCTTTAACCCATTGAGCCACCCAGGCGCCCCGAGACCATTCTTTTTAAACAAACCTTAAACAGCACATCTTCAGGAAGGCAGGTAACTTACAAACACCTCCCGCGGCTCCTACCCACCAGCTCAGCCGTGCACTGGAGACTTGGATGGTCTCCTGTCCACGTCCCACCACGAGACTGACCGCTCCAAGCACAGGGGCTCTGCCACCCGAAACTCCACGCTGGGACACTCACGCAAAGTCTCTAGTCCCAAAGTCAGAAGCTTCTGTTCCCCCAGGACAGAGCCCACCGTCACCCACAGCAAACAACACACGGGGATCCAGACCCACCAGGAGACGGGTCCGGCCCCGGATGTCAGCAAGCCCCGTCCCCAGTAACAACGTCAACTCCAGCTCCGGCGAAGGAGCCCACACCGTGGCCATCACGGGTGCGAACGGATCCCCCTGCTTACAGGTGTCTGTTCACGAAGAACCTGTTATTTACCCCCACGTAACCTTGCAATGCACACAGCACTACCTCTCACACCCAGAGAGAATCAGTCAAGAGTTTGGGTCACTGGCCTAAACCCCCATGGGAGTAAGTGAGAGCCCTCCTCCGTCGACTCCCATGACCCTGTGGCCAGCCCCACGCCAGCCTGCAGGACACTCCTTAGCTTTCTCAGAGAATAAGCAACCCCAGACACCCCACAGTATACACTACTACGAACGAACAACCCAAGTTCACAAATTCAAAGTTTTCTATCGTCCCCCACGGCAGGTGGTTAAACCTCCATACAACGAAGGCCCCATACGAGAAGCATCATGGAGAGCGGTCACCCCCCACTTCTGACTCGGAGTCCCTGGGGTGCTTTCTGTGGAGCCCGAGAGGAAGGGCCCCTCCCCAGAGGGAGGCCCGCCACGGTCAGCACCCCAGGAAAGGAGGCTGCCCTTTGCTCCTGCCGTGGTCACATACACTGGGGAGCAGCACAGGGGACCTAGGAGAGGCAGTGTGGCTGCAGGGGGAGAGGAGCAGCACACATTCGAGAAGCCAGGGATTAATCGAGTCACTTGGAAGAGCTTCCAGACTCTCCTCGGGATTACACTGATTTTCCTTGACAGCATCCACTTTTAAAGAGGGAATTACATGAGTCTCATTACTCTGACGAATGAGAACATTCTTGAATGTTCTCATGGCATTGGTTAAGAGAAGCAGAAACAACCCAGTTAGCTGTATCTTGAGCTCGGACGGCTGGCTTCCCTACTCCTCTAGCAACACCCGGGACTGAGGCAAGTCCTGGGCAGGAGAAAGCTCCAGGGCTGCCCAGTCATCCCATAAAGGAGGAGGAGGAGGAAAAACCAGACTGTCGTGGGAAGCCTGCATGCAGTTAGTTAAGGAGAATCACGTCCATCTCAGAAAGAAAATGTAGAAACCGCATGGCACTTTGGCCCCCCAGGTGATTTTTTGAAAGATGCTTTCTGAGAGGTTGAACAAATTATTAACCTTCTCCGCAGAAGTGAAAGGTGACACCTCCACACGAGGGCGCTCCGGAAGGGCGGCCTGGAACCCGGGTCTCGGAGCCGAGACTCCACCACGCAGCGCCCGGGAGGCTAAGGCCGAGGGGGGAGGAATTCGTCCTTCGTGGAAACACCAGCACAGGTTCAAGGCAAGATTTCTTTTTCACGATCTTTTTCCACAACACTGTTTGCCAAGTAATGAAATCGGGGCTACATAGGATACTGATGACTCAGGAAAACCCCCGAGCACACGAGCTTGGGTCACTAAGCCACACTGGGACTGGAGAGCCACGGTGATTCCCAAGAAGGGCCCTTACCCCTGGCAGCGTGCCCACCTCCATTCAGATCTCCCCACGGCACCAGAAAACACAGGCAACTAACAGAATCAGAGAGAGATCTTCCCGGAGTTTCAGACTCCCCTCGACCCAGCGCACCGTGTACTCAGTGCCACGGGCGCACGGGCAGGAGCACACAGCCCTCCCATGTGTCAGTGCTGCCACGGGAACAGCCCGTGTGCTCAGACACACACAGAAGCACACACGCACATGCCGCACATGGGATCGTCTTTCACGAACTGAGCTGGAAAGACACTTACTTCCCTGTATTCGGATCGAGGAGGAAATGAGAGGAAGTGCAGGGCTGGGAGGACAGGGCTGAAGGGCGCGGCAGGCCCAGCGCATTCCTGGGGCGCCACTGGCCTCTACTGCCCGCCTGGGGCATAGCAGCTGGACCCCGGCAGCTTCCAGAGCAAGTCAGTCACGCGGTTCTGCACGCTGGCCCTGCTACAGGCTCCGGCTTCAGCAACCCCAGGACTGAAGGGTGCAGAATCTTCCAGAAACGTCACGCACTGTGGTCCTCACTAGCCCACCACCCCCTCGCCACACCCAGCTCAGCAGAAGGCAAGGAGTGAAGGCAGCTGAGGCTGAGCAGGAGGGGAGCTCGGCTCCCCAGCCCCGCCGGCGCCCCCACCCCTCCCTGCACCCCAGTCCCTGGCACCTCCGCCCCTCCCCGCACCCCAGTCCCCGGCACCTCCGCCCCTCCCCGCACCCCAGTCCCCGGGCACCCCCACCCCCAGCGGCCCCGCCCCTGGCGCCCCCACTGCTGCCCGGCACAGGGCCAGCCCCTCCTCCTGCAGGCTCAGCTTCAGTGTTTGCCATGAGGGGAGACCCCCTTCTTCGCCTTCCCAAGGGAGGGCTCCCCGTTCTCCCCCAGGGACAGCAGCGCACTGGCCTCCTTCCAGAGCTTACTACACCTCACAATGACGCCGTCACTCCACCATCCACATCCTGCACCACGAGTACCACACCCAAGCCGCCCGGGCACCCAGCCCCAGGGCTGGACAGAGGCTTATATCTGGTGCAGCTGAAGCGAGACAGAAAACCCCTACCTGCGCGCAGCCGGACACAGCCAAGCGGGCCAACCCACGTTAGCAACGCCAATGCAACCCCCTGGGGCAGAAACAGAGGCGCGGGTTTGCGCCCAGCTCTGCCACCTGCCGCTGGGCAAGTCATGTTCCTTCTAAGTTTCAAGTGTTCATCTTCGAGACAAAGAAAGGAGCCAAAATGAAAGAAGGGGGACACGGAGGGTGAGGGGGAAAGGGCGCCAGATGAGAGCACTAACTTCCTAACTTTGTCCCAAGAACCCCAAGGTCCCTTGAAGGCGAGAAGACCCCCAAGCACCCTTCCTATTCCAACAGAGCCACGCGCTCTCCTCTGCCGGGACTCCCAGCATCCATGTCGGTTTTGTTCAGAGACGCAGGGTCCCAGTGTTAGGACAAGCTTTGCGAGGGCCCATGTGCGGCTCCGTGGCATTTCTGGGGTCTGTTATGACCCCAGGTCGTACCCCCGGCACCTGTGCTCTGGGCCAGAGCGGCCCCACCTGCTGCCATGGCCTACCTCCTCGAAGACGATCCTGGGCGGCTGCCCAGGCGGCTCCGCCGGCCTCACCGTGGTCTTCCACGTCCTCCCGAAAAAGTGTCGGTAGGTGACATCGAAGAGAGACACGCGCAGATGGCAGCCCACCTCTGAGAGCACCTCGAGGACTCCCTAGGAGACAGAAGGGCACCAGCCCTGAAGGGTCTGCGCATCATGCGCCAGCCCCTGCGCTGACCCACCAGCCTGCGCGAACCGGCTCACTCAGCCTCCATCTTTCAGGTGTCACTGTCCCCTGGGGGGCCACCTCACCTCTCTCCCACAGCCTGTGGCCTTGGTAGGGTCATGCATGCATCACAGTGCTTGGCCCTCCCCAAGCCCATCAGAGAAGTGAAGTCCCGCAGCAGACACGGGCAAGAGACCGCCCTGCCCAGGGATAGCTAATTCCTAGACAGATGAAATGACTTGCCTTCCAAAACATCTATGATGTGCAAACAGCCAACCAGAGTCCAAACTCCCGTCCGCCCTGTACCTGGCTCTCAGACTCCCAGGGGCCACTGGGATGACTCACATCATGGCCTCCCGGGCTGCTCCGCCTCCCAACCAACCCCACATGGCCCTACGTGGCCTGGCATACCCCCACTTCCTGGGAACGGCAAGGAACTGTTCTCTCCCTACTACCCTCTCGGGCCCTGAACACAAACAAAATCCCATGCCCGCCAGTGTGACTGTAGCAACCGGGAGGGGAAGAGAGAGGAGCCGGATGTGCCCAAGTCAGCAGGGGCCTCTCACAAGTCCCCGGGGGTGGGCCCGTACACCCCCTCTGCTAGCCCGGGTCTAGTGCTGCGAGTCCCATGTCCCTAGGGAAGGATGACAGCCTGCTGTCTGTCTGGGACTGCTGGGAGCGAGGTGGTGTCAGGCATGGAGGCAGGGAAGATGGGCCTGGAGGTGGCCTCGGGGCCCAGTTTCAGTCCTGGAGCTGAGGGGCCTCCCCACACACAGGCCTTCACGCACAGGCTTCCTCTCTGCCCACACCCCTCCCAGCCTACCTCTTCTCAGGCCCCTCTCCCGCCTGTGGCTCCCTCCCCTGCCTTCCTTGACCACTGCCATCTAGAAGCCCCTCCCGTCCTCTGACCCTGCTTTCCACTTCCCCAGGGTTCATCCATTCTGTTGCCCCAACCATGTGGGCTGTGGGAGGACAAGAGCCCAGGATATCCTCCTCCCTGCTCCATTCTCAGGGCCTAGAGCCAGACCTGGCCCACGTGGGTACTCGGTGAACTCACGGCCAAGGGGCCTGGTCCTACGCCTCCCCTCACTGCTGGTCCCCAGGGTGCTTCCACCAGCTTCTTCCTCCCCCTCCCCTCCTCCTCTCTCCTCCCTCTTCCCCCTCCCCTCCTCCTTCTCCCCTCCTCTCCCTGCCTCCTCCCCCTGCTCCTGCTTCTCACTGTGCTCTCAGAGAGGTAAATGCTACGCAGGACCTGCTAAGTTCCAAAACCTTCTTACTGACCTAGACTTCTTCCCAGAACTCCAGACCCTAACCACTCCTCCATCTTGACGCTACTTTGTACCCATTTCTATTCAAGTAAGTTTCTAAATGGTCTCTTCTGCCGTGTGAAGACCGAATATGGGACAGTCATGCACATCCCCCACACAGCTCCAAACATACAGCGGTCCCCAGGAAACACCAAACTGGACTGGAACAGTCATTCCAAAGCGAAGAAGTGCGATCAATATTCACGGTAAAGACTCAACTCAGTGAAAATGGGAAATGGGGCAGCCAAAAAGACGTACAAAAATTATTAAGAAAATGTCCTGCATTCAAAAGCATGGAATATTTTTAGCCAATTCCTTTCACAGGGAAATGTGCTATCATCTAAAGCTGTCCATTCTCAAAGTAACTAAAATCATACCAACTTTGTAAGACTACACTGGTTTCACATGTTTCCTACTTTTTTTTTTTTCCCCTACTTGGTCTTCTTTTAAGTGTTAACTTTTCACTGATCCTTGTAAGATCCTTGTAAGTAACCCAGAACACCACGGGTTGGAACTGCGAAGGTGCACTTACACGCGGCTTGGTCTGGTCTGGTTTTGACGAACACAGTACCAGGCTGAAGATGTGTTTTCTCTTCCTTGCGATTTTCTTAATAGAATTTTATTCCCTCTAGCTGACTGCACTGTAAGAACACAGGCTACAATACACATAGCACACAAAACACGTGTCTGTCAACCGTTTACGTTCTCGAGAAGGCTTCCGGTCAACAGCAGGCTATTATTTGTTAAGTTTGGGGGGAGTCAAAATGTGGACTTCTGACAGTGCCTCTAACTTCCACGTTGTTCAAGAGTCAGCTAAGAACCCTGTAAAACTCTGGGTTCCTGTGTTAAACCCCGCCTGATCATGAGGAGCTATCCTTTATGTCTATCACTAGATGTGATATCCTAATATTTTAAGGATTTTTATATTAATATTCACGACGGACGGCAGTATGTACTTTTCTTGTGAGGTCCTTGCCTGATCTGGATATGGCAGCCTCAAAAAAAAAGAGCTGGGAAGCATTCTCTCCTCCTGTTTTCTGAAAGAGTTTACCTAAAATTCATTATTATTTCTTCCTTTGATACTTCATAGAACCCAACAATGAAGTCATCTAAGTCTGGAGTTTCTTTGTAGGAAGCTATTTAACTAGAAGTCCATTTCTTTAATTAACACAGGACTTTTTCTCTTTTCCATTTCTACTAGTGTCACTTTTGGTAAGTCGTGCTTTTCAAAAAATTTCCCCATTTCAACTAAGTTATCAAACTTGTTGGCACACAAGTTATTCATAATATCCCCCAACTATCTTCTTAACGTCTGTAGGATATATAGCAATGCTCCTCCTTTCCTTCCTAATATTGGCAACCCGTGTTTTCTCACTCTGTTTGCATGATCAGTCTTGGAGTTTATCAACCTTATTAATCTTTTCAAAGAATCAACTTTTAGCTTTGCTGATTTTCCCTATTATTTGCCCTTTCTTTACTGATTTCTGCTAAATGGGCAGAAATCTACCACTTCCTTCTTCTATTCTCTTTGGGTTTAACTTGTTCTTTTCATGTAGATTCTTAGGGGAGGACACAGAGGTCACTGATTTTATACCTTTCTTTCTTCTCCTCTTACAGTCCTGTAAAGCTGTAAGTTTCCCTCTAAGGACTAAATTACTTGCATCTCATAAATTTTGGTTCATTCTTCCATTACGCCATTCAAATTATTTTTTCTTTTTTTTTTTTTTATTCAGTTCAAATTATTTTCTAACTTCTCTTTGAAGACTTCTTTGGCCCACGAGTTAGTTGGTATTATGTTGTTTAATTTCCTGCTATTTGAGGATTTTCTAGGTACCTAGGTTGATTTCTGATTTAATACCATATGAGTAAGTGAATATGTATATATAAATACATAAATATATATGCACATCCATACACACTCATAAATTACAATCTTTCTGAACCCACTGAGACTTACTTTCATGGCCCAGCACAGTCTGTCTTGGGGAATGCTCCACCTGCACCTGAGAAGAGCGAGCATTCTATGTGCTGGTTATGGTGTTTTAGAGATGACAATTGGGTCAAGGTGGTGGATGGTGTTTAGATCTTCCAAACCCTTATGGGTTTTTCGGTTTATTTGTTCTATCAATCATTGATAGCGGAGGGTTGAAAGTCTCCAATGTGATGGTGAATCTAAACGGAGCTCCCTTTAGCTCTACACAATTCTGCTTCCTGAGTTTGGAAGCTGTGTTACTGGGGGCTGTGCGCAGAAGAGGGACCACAGCTGGCCCAACCGTGACGCTTTGAAAGGCCAGTGTACAAGGCTGTGCCTTGGCTGGAGACTGCGCTTAGCGTTCAGGAAGTTTCCCATCACCCTACTGACAACGGCACCCTGTTAAAACTGAGCAAAGTGGTTTGCGCTCACCAGCTGCTTTCTTGCTGGGAGTCTGGAGTTTGGGAACATGCTAGGCAGACGACATCCTCCTGAGCAGTCCTGAAAACCCCATGGCCACTGAGTCTCTAATGAGCTTGCTTGGCGGGAGCATTTCACACGTGTTGTCCCAACTCTGCTGGGGGAACTGAATGTATCTTGCGGGGCCCCACTGGCAGAGGACCCCTGAAGCACGTGCCTATTACCCCCCCCACGTCCCCCCATATCCCTTTCCCAGGGCTGATCCTACTCTGCGTCCTTTCACTGTAGTAACTCTTTCCTGTGAGACTGATTCTGCGTGGAGTCCTGCGAGTCATCCCCACGAGTCACTGAACCCGGGGTGGTCCCTCAGGCCTCAACAGCGGTGCTGCATGCACATCTACCTTCCCGACGGCCTTCATCGTTAGGAAACGCCGCTCTATGTCTGCTAACACCCCTTACTGCAAAACCAACTTCATCAGACGTCGGCGCAGCACAGCGGCTTCTTACTGGGCTTATGTGGCCTACCTTTTCTCCATCCTCTTACCTTCCCACGTACAGTTCTTGTCTTTCTGTTTAAAGCGTGCTCTCTTATAAACAACCGATAATCGGGTCTGAAACAATAACTTCTAACACGTAACTCCGAGTCAGGAATTCCCCTTGTAGGAATGAGGCCACAGACACGCGTGTACGTATGTGTAAGTGAAGGTCATCACTGCAGCAGCGTCTGGGAGAGCAAATGACCGGAATAAAGTCTGTGCTCCCCAGTCAGCCTGTGCATCAATCAGTGCCAGTTCATCCAGACAGAGAAACACTACGATATCGAAAGAGAGAGTGAAATTCCTCGTGTGATAACATGAACAAAACATACTGCTGCCCAAATACTTTTCTTTTAAGCAAGATAATACAGGTATATTTATCTGCTGTATTTGCTTAGAGTTTCTGGAAAGTTACACCAAAAAAGAGGTCACATTGGCTATGTCTAGCAAGGGACGCGGGTGCCGTAGGGACTCTGTGGAATGCTACACTTTCCTCGTGTATCCTACGGAATTTCGAACAATGATATTTACCTTTTCAAAACTAAATGCAAACAAACAAATGAAATTAAATTGGACAATAAATAAAATTTCCTTCCTAAAATTCCTAGGGGAGAGGACAGTACTGTCCACTACGCTGTGAGCTACTCCGAGGCAGGGAGGCCGCTGGTGCTGTCTGCCCGGGGCCGGAGCCCAGCTGGCCGCCCAGAGCAGGGCACCCCACACCACCGGCTGCCCCTCTCAGACTCTCTCTTCTGCTGTGAAGTGCGGGCACGGTGCCTCCTGCCTCCAAGGGCTGCTGCAAGGAGGCAGCAGGATGAGGGGGAAAGCGCCGGGCAGTAAAGCAGGAGGAGCGGCAGCCACCACAGGGCGAACTCGGCGCCAACACGTGGCAGGCCCTGGAGTGGGGGGCCTGGAAGTGTAGGGGGTAATAAATAATGCTGTAGGGCATGAGGGGTTTCCTAAAAGTGAGCCCTTACAGATCCAGCACCCCAACAACCGTGAATACACGGAGAACCGCGCTACCATCCGCAGGCCAGGCCACACCCTTAGCCAAGTCACATGTTCCCATTGGCAGGTCTGGCTCCTTCTCAGGCATCCCACTGGGTCTCCCTAGAACCATCCAGCGACTTGGGTGCTCTGTGGGCAGCGCAGAAGCACCAGCTTATCCAGCAGCTCCCCTGCCCCTGACAGACACAGATGGACGCAGAGCCCCGGAGCAAGGGCCTGAGTGCGCGCAAGGCTGTGGGACCTCCAGGCACACGGCTTCCGCCAGGATATACCCAGAGCTCTGCCCCCGCACTCCCAGCCACCAGGCTGCGAGCAGGCCGTGTCGAGTCAGGCACGGGCCCACCTTCTGCAAACCTTGCTCAGAAACGACGCAGGAAATCCGATCACCCGGGTTTTAAATGGCTCTACTGGGGGCAGAGAGAAACCTTAGCCAGCGTCGGAAGTGCTGACCAAGTCGCTGAATCCCGTGTTCTCTGTGCCGACGGGCCACTCTGCGCCCGACGCTGCCGAGGCCCGAGGTAATGGGTGCAGTGGCAGGACTCGGGTAGGCGAAAATCGACAGCCCCCAGCGGAGAGCCGTGGCAATTCCTTTACCTGCTTCATCAGTGGCCCATCAAGCCACCTCAGGACACACTGAAACGCTGTCGATTCCTTTAAAGGCTGGCGTGCTCTCTGTGGATGGGGAGGGACCAGCACGTTTTGGTCAAAAATCCTGAGCCAGTCATTCATTCTGCCAGTCTGAGGGTCTCCTGCGCCTCAGGATTACCTGCACAATCTGTGTTCAAATAAATAAAAGAGTTATAAAGGCCAGAACGCTCAGAGCGATCCCGGAAAGTTCCTACCTCTCCCTGCATCCCAGAGGAACCACCAACCCAAAACCCACACTTTGCAATCCCACCCTCCAAACCCCCAGTGCAACAGACTGGGACCTGGGCTGCCCTCCCCTGGCAAACACGCCCCTCTGGCTCCAGATCCCCTCTGTCTCTGTTCTCAGGAGCCAACTACAGCAAGACTATACCAGCCTCATTAACTGGCAGAGAGATAGGCACATGCAAGGCTGCTCTGTACAGTTGTGAAGGCTGAGCACTACACAGCAGTGCCAGGCCTTGGGAACTAGGGCCATCATCGTAGAAGGGACCTGGAAGCATGACCCAGTTAGAGCCAAGGAGATGCACATCTCACAGCTTCCGCAGGCTCTGCAGAGAGAAGGAAATATTCTCTGCAGCCCTCGGGGTAGAAAGGTCATCAATATGGAGCTGTCAGGAGCCACCGTGGGAGCAGCTTCCTTGAGGCCCCCAGGAAGAAAGCAAGCAGAGCCAAAGCAAAGCAAGGGCCAATGGGTCTAGGTGCCACAGATGGAGCCCTGGCTCAAGGACACCCTGAAGCCACCCGGGACGGCTCCGCCACACAAACAGCCTTTTGTTGCCAAAGCCAGTTTGGGACAGATTTTGCATGTTGTGGGCTTCTGGTGACCTGGCTCACTAAGGACGTCATCCGCCTTCCAGCCAGCCAGAGATCGGGACCTTGCGTGTTCTCTGGCCTCTTGTCAGCTGACCCTGAATCTTAAGCTCTGGGCTTTGATAAGAACCTGAATTCTGTGCACTAAACCGACACACAGGATAGGGAGACTTCATCTCCCAAGACAGTGGCTCCTTAAATGGGGTCCCCAGCCCCTGCAGCTCCCTGGGCTTGTCCAGGGCTCCACGAGGTCAAAGCTATTTTCATAATATTCAGATGCGCTTTGCCTTTCTCAGTGCACGGGCATTTGCGCTGATGGAGCAAAGGCAAGCATGCACGCCGCAGCCGGGGCCCCCATGAGCCCGTTGTATTACAACTTGACCCTTGTCACTCTGGGACGAGAAGGGAAAGACACAGCATGCACGTCCCCCACTGGCCAGCGATACCGTAACCTTTACTAAAAGAGCCACTGAGGGACGGACCAGGCTTATTCCCAAAGTCAGGCACTTCGCAGATGGTCTCTCAAACATCAACTGAATGAGTCTGTCACTTCCAGGAAAACTGGTACTAAGAATGTGGCTTGCGGGCAAACTCAGAACTGGGAAACTCTGTATCCTCTGCTGCGAACCTGACAGCTTCCTCCTCCTTAAAGACGTGCCTGGCGATGGATGGGGATGGCGACAATTTCCCCTGTTGAGACTGCAGGACTAAATGTGCAAGAATCCGGAAGGTCTGCATGCCTCAGAGGCAGTATTTTCCAGGCGTGCAATGCATCATGACAGAGAGGCCCGCGTGAGCGAAAGATCCAGCCACAGTGCAGGACAGACAGAAGGACGCTAACCAGGGCACATTCCCTGGCAGGGTGCTCAAGCCCACACCGCGTGGACCTTTAAGAAACCACCACTGTGGCGTGTGGGTGAGGTACGGCAGGAGAACGTCCACAGTTCCCTAGGACACTCCTCCCTTCTCGGGGTGACACTTTCTTTCAAATATGTCAACCACAATAACTTTGTCAACAGATTAGAGACAAGCCTCGGGGTGCCTGGGTGGCTCCGTCGGTTCAGCCTCTGACTCTTGGTTTTGGCTCCGGTCTTGATCTCAGGGTCATGGGATCGAACCCCAAGTCGGGCTCCGCACTCAGCAGGGAGTGTGCTTGGGATTCCCGGTCTCTCTCTCACTCTCTCCCCCACCCTCGGCTCCTCCCCCCAACGCTCCTGAACTCTCTCTAAAATAAATAAATAAATCTTGGGAAAAAAAAAAAAAAGCCTATATGAGACCCAGCCATCTACTATGCCAGACGCTACAGAAACTTGCAAAAACGTAAAACCAGCCCTCTTCCTGCTAATTTTTTGTTCTGAAAAACAGTTGGTCTTCATAAAAGAACATTTTACGCCAACACGTAACAGGTCTACTGTTACCCCCACGTGAGCAGCAACCTTGCTAACTTCTCGGTCTTCGTTTCCAATACAGCAAACACTGGCAGATGTAACCAAAGTAAACAAAAGGTCTTTCCTCTGCAACTTTTTAAAGTGTAAAGGGGTAGGAGACCACGAAGTCTGAGAAAGGCTCTTCTAACGGGGCCCTCCGCCCTTGCAGGCTGTGCGGGAGCGGAGGGAGCCCCTAGAGCATGGGCTTGATTGGCCTGGAAAGCTCCCCCACATCCAGGGGCCCAGGCACAGAGCCCTGCCCCCACTGGAGCGCCCCCCCCCCCCGCCCCCAGCCCCTGCAGGCGGGCCTACACTGCAGCATCCAGACCAGGCCCATCACCACGTGAGCACTGACGCACACATGCATTGTTTTTTTGTTCCTTTTTTGTTGCTTTTATCAGCTCAATAACTTTGTTTTAAGGAACGACCCCCACCCAAACCCACGCGTGGGAAGGCTGCCTACAATCTGGGGCAGGGCACTTGGTGATGAACATGTGACCCGCACTGTGCCAATCACCGTGGTCCCCGGGAGTCCGGCCACAGTTCCCTCTGGAGAGGCCGTCTCTGCTGGGAGGGCAGGAGCTGCCCAGGCCAGCCCGAAGCCCCAGGGGCTACCCTGCCACTCCAGGGAGAGCCTGAAGTCAAAGCCAACCCGGGGAGACTGGTGGCGACCGGGGTGGGGAGCCCTGCCAACAGAACCCAGACCTCTAGGCAGAGACAGCCTGTTGGAAGGCAGCCCCCACTCCCATCGGAGGAGCTGCAGGAGCCAAGAAAAGCCCTTGGAGGCTTTCCGTGCCGGCTAAGTAACGGCCCCAAAGACGTCTAAGTCCTAATCCCCGGAACCTGCGAATGTGGGACCTCATGTAGCATAAGGGCCTATGGAAGCATGATTAAGTGAAGGACCTTAAGGTGGGGGAAAGTAGCCTGAATTACATAGACAGGCCTGAGGTAGTCACAGGGTCCTTATAAGAGGGAGGCAAGAGGGTCAGAAAAAAGGTTGGGTGACCACAAAGCAGACAAAGTGCAGGAGGGAGGGGCCGCAAGCCAAGGACCGACTAGAAAAGGCAAGGAGACAGATTCTCCCCCAGAGCCTTCAGAAAGAACACAGCCCTCCCACATCTTGACTTTAGCCCAGGATACTGATTTTGGGCTTCTGACCCTCCAGAACAGAAAGAGAATAAATCTGGGCTTTGAGCCACCCAGTTTGCGGTGTTGTTACAAAAGCCACGAGACACTCACACTGCTACCACTTGTAAGCAGCAGAGGCCCGATACCCGGCAGGAGGGCCCCTGCCCAGGAGAGCATCTTGGAGGCTCCAGGGGCCAGCTGCTGGGCCCACCCACTCCCTGTGCTTCCTGTGGTCACAGCACTTGCCACCTCTCCCGTACGGACCTGCCCACTGGCCAACCACTTGCGTAAGGGGATCTACATTCCTGTGTCCTTGGCACCTGGCTCACCAGCAGAACTCAATAAATTTTCATAAAATCAAATTGAGGTTTCAATAAAGTTGACTCCCAAGCATTTTTTAAGAGAAATAGTGTTTTCCTATTAATTTTCATTATAAAATGGAGAGATTAATTCATACAAAGTGAGTGCCATTAAGGACTGAAACTTCCTTGGGCGCCTGGGTGGGTCAGTCGGTGAAGCGTCTGCCTTCTGTGCAAGTCATGATCCTGGGGTCCTGAGATGGAGCCCCACATCAGGCTCCCTGCTCAGTGGGGAGCCTGCTTCTCCGATCTCTGCTGCTCCCCCTGCTTATGCTCTCTCGCTCACACACACTCTCTCAAATAAATAAAATCTTAAAAAAAAAAAAAAAAAGGACTGAAACTTCCTGTGTAGAAGCCCTTCATGTCTCGGGAGCACTGTGGCAAAGCATCACCTTTGGAAGGGGCCTCTGCACGCTGCCCGCGGTGCTCTCCCAGCGGGAGGACATGTCTCCTTTGCAGGCCGTTCCAGACTTTGCTCACTTGCCCCAGATTCCTCACCCAGCACCTCCTTCCCCTCCCCCTGGCTACCACACGCAGCCAGCAGATGCTGAAGAACACTTCTTCCATGCCGGTCCACCTGGCAGAGGAAACACATCCCCGGGACGGCCCCGGGCTGTGCCAGTAGGACGCACCGGGAGGAAAGGCATCCCTTCCAAAAGGGAGAGCCACCCAACCAAAATAGTGAGCCGGGCACGTGGAGTGAAGGCAGTAACAGTCTAAGTGGGCAGTGGAGGGAGAGTGCACCTGAGACACAGGCTCTTGGGAGTGGGAGACAGGTGGGCACAGAGCTCTTTCTCCTAACCCCCATCTGACTACCACCTGACCCTCCTTCCCTCTCTGGCCACTCTGGCCCCACTCTGCCCCCCTACAATTCCTCCTGGACACCACGCCCTCTCGGTTCCCCTCGCCACACACGTCCCCCTGGAAAATTCCCACTCATCCTCTAGGACACAGAGCAAATGCCCCTTCCTCAGGGTGAGCACTCTCAACCCCCACCAGTTGCTCCCCGACAAGGGATCCTGTCACAGAAAGTCACCAGGCTTCCTCAGGCTCCACGCTGCTGTTGTCCTGCAAGACTGAGCTCAGTGAGGTCGGGGCTAGGTCCTCAGCGAAAATCTTTTAATGACTAAGTAAATAATTAAATTACACTGTGCAGGACTTAAGAAGGCTATGGAGAAAAGACAAAAGGACTTTTGGAGCTAGATGAACAATGAAGAGAAAACAGGCAGGGCTCCCTGCTTTGAGCCCACAGAAAGGGTTCTCCAGGGCAGAAACCATACAAGAAAATGCACCAGCGTTCACAGCCCTACTGTGAGCCAGGCACACACAGACCTTTTCATGGGTATTATTCCAACAACCGTGTAGATGAGTATCACAGACAAGGTCAGTGACACTCCGGTTAAAGGGCCAGGCCAAAGCCATACAGCTGGTCATGACCGGCCTCAAAGCCACTACAGTCAAAGCCAGGAGAGGCCCCGGAGCCCGCGGCGGGACACGGGCTGAGGAGCCCCGGCTAACCCCCCTGTCCTCGGACTTCAAGGGAGTCTCTTGTCCTCCCTGCCTGTGTCCCATCTACAGGATGGGGGGACTGTGAGGTCTCCCGGGGGCCCTGCTCAGCACACCTCTTCTGTTGCAGTGCCCACAGTGATGGAGACTGCCGCCAAAGACCAGGTCTCTAAGAAGCTAAAAATCTGTGGGGGAAAGACAAGGGAGCGGGTGTGAGCTGCACATAGGAGACAAGCCTAATTCTGTCTCCTTTGAGGGGTGGGGGGCAGCGGGCAGAGAGAGCAGGGAGCTCCAACACTGAAGAGGGAAGCCAGGAGGAAATCTCACCAACAGTGGCTCCCCAGAGAAGGAGCGGGGCCAGAGCCATGAGGAGCTGTGCAAGCCGGTGGGGAAGCGTCCCTGCAAGCAGAGAACAAGAGCTGGGATGCCGAAGACTGAAAAACTTTGGGAAGCTTTTCGGGGAGTTCGTGGGGGTGTCAAGCACTGCCTGGAATGCCCTCACTCAAGCAACCCTCTCTGCGTACCTACCAGGTGCCAGGCTCTGGAGAAACCGTCCTGAACTCAGCAGGCGGGCTCCCTGCCCTTTGGAGGGTACCTGGGGTGAGGCAGAGGCAGGATTTAAGTTAGCACACGGCGAGGCCGCGCTGTGAGCTCTGCGAGAGACCGGGAGGTGTGCAGCGCGCTGAGCTGGGACGGGCACCGGGCTGGAAGCGGAGCCCCGAGTCCCAATCACGGGGCAGCGCAGCCCTGAAGACGCGAGCGGCGGTCTGCCCTGGAGACAGGCCCTGGAGACGCGCACAGGCGGGGCCTCTGGGTCGGAAGGAACGCGCAGGAGAGCGGGGCACTGGGGCTGCGGGACCCGCCCAGGCGGCCAGCCCCAGGCGGGTCGGGAAGGCAGCGAGAGGGCCCGCGGCGGGCAGGGCGGCCCGAGGCAGGCAGGACCCGCAGGGCCCGCAGAGCCTCCCGCAGGAGGCCCGGAGCCTCGCCGCCTCGGCTGGGCCGCGGCTCTGGGACGCGCCGGCGGGAACAGGCGGAGACGAGGACGCGGCGGGGCACAGGCACCCTGCAGGGTCCCCCCCTGCGGGACGCCGCGCTCGGAGGGCCCGCGTCGGGGCCTCCCCAGAGCCGGGCCGTGCGCTCCGCACCCGTCTGAGCCGGGAGGCAGCAGAGGGCGCGGGCTGGGCCCCAAGGACCCCCGACGCCCACGGGAAGCCCCGGCCGCACCGAGCGTCAAGCCGGGGGCGGGATGCGAAGGACGCCGGCCCCCGCGGAGAGCCGCTCGGAGCACCCCCACCCCGGGCCCCGGGAGCCCCCGGCCCGCTCGCCCGCCGCCTGCGCGCCGAGCCGCGTCCGCCCTCCCGCGCGGCGCCCGCCGGCGTGGTTCCGCCCGCCGCCCGCAGCGTTACCTAGGAGACGGGCCGCCGCGGCTCAGGCTGTGCAGGACGCGCCCCCACCGCGGGCCCAGAGCCCCGCCCGCCGGCCGGTACCCGCCGGAGCCGCGGGCGGAGCAGGCTGGGGACCGGCAGAGGGTCGCCCGCCCGCCGCCACCGCGGGAGGCGCCTCGGCAGGCGGGGCGGCGCGCGCGGGGGCCGGGAACCCGCCCCGCGTCAGCGTCGTTGGCAGGGCCTCGGGACCAATCGGAGCCCCAGCCCCGAGGCGCCGTCCCTGCAGCGCCAGCCAATCGGCGCGGCGGCGGGCCCGTCCTGATTTGCATGGCCGGCGACCCCTCAGCCAATTGGCATATGACTGGCGTGAAGGCCAACCAATGAGAAGCTAGCAGAGGCGTAGCCCCGGGCGTCCCACGAGGTGAAGATGCTGCGGGCGGAACCTGGCGGAGCGAGCGGGATTCGGGGGCGCTCAAGTCGCCGGGGCAAGGCGGGAAGGAAGATCCGGAACGGGGCACGGGATTCGGAGCTGGAGCCCCCCAGGTAAGTGCGGGGGGACCCCGCGGGCCGCGCTGTCCACCGCCGTGCGCCGAGAGAGCGGCGGCGGGCGCCCGCGAGGCCCGCGCTGATTCTCCATCTCCTCTTCCCCGGCGTGTCCCCGCGCCCGCCTCCGTCCTCACCTCCTCTCCAGCCGGCTCACCTCCTCCTCCATCACCTCCCTTCCCCCACCCCGCCCGACCTTTCAGCTCCCATCTCCGACCCCTGCCCCAGACTTCATCCCTCCCCTCGTCCCGGCGCATTCTTCCCCCTCTCCGCCACCTCCCCTTCCCGCAGCCTCGCCTCCCCCTGCCCCCATCCCCCCTTCCCATCCCCTCTCCCGGCCTCTGCGCAGCCCCATCCGAGCGCGTCTGGGCACGGACCTCCCCATCTCGTCTCCTTGTTGCTCCTGAAGGCTCACCCTGCCTCTCGCTCCCGATCCCCCCATCCTCCCGTCCGTTCTGCTCCCAGCCCCTACATCTCCTCCTGTGGACGCGCTCCGTCCACCTTGCAGATCCCCAGGACCTTGGCAGTCCCTTCCTGCACCAGTTCCCCTGGCTACCTACGCACCCAACCCCACCCAGCCCCGTCCCTGGGCCCCTTCCCCATCTTCAGCTTCTCCTCTCCCTGCCTCCCTACCTGCTGCTGCTCCCGCAGGACGCAGAGACCCCGCAGCTGCACCGCTCTTCCTGCTGCAGTGGCCGCAGCCGTGTACCTGCCCACCTTGCCACCCTCCCACCCTGGCTCCGCTCCTCCTGGCATTTGTACTGGGGGATCCCATGGGGGACTGCACTTTGCCTAGAGCATCCGAGGGGGCTCCAGGTGGGAAACCCCTTAGGACCTTTCCTGCCTTCCTTCCTGGCCACTGTCACCCTCCCCACCCCACCCCCACTTTCCTTCTCAACCTCACTTTGTGATTCAGCATTTTTGGGGTTGGTAACTTTCTTTGCTTCCTGGCATGACAGGACTGGGCTGTGGGGCTGAAAGCTGGGGGTCTTGACCCAGTAGTTGGTTACCACGACCACCTTAAGGAACGGACCTGAGTTGCCTGGTGGGGACAGGGGTGGGAAGCAGGGGCCCGGCCAGTGGGGGCTGCATTCTCTCCCTTTCATTTGTCTGTCCTGTGTTGAACCGCATCCAAGGGGAGATGACATAAGTAATAGCTCTTGGGGAAATGGACTATTAGCATTTATGGAAATTAATACATGCACATCCGAGGAGTAAGAACACCAAGTTCAGGCCACAGCTGTCCCACTGTCTGTTGTTTCAGGATTTCTTCTTTCTGTGCAACTTCTCCTCCTCCTCAAAAATGCCATCCCCCTTCCAGTGCCAAGAGCGAGCTCCCACTCCTAACACATTGCAGGGCTCGGGGACCCGCGTGTGGGGGGCCCCATCTGCCCTCCTGATTGTTGCTTGGAAAAACGTCCACCTGCAGAGCCAGGCTCATGTGCGGTCCCTGGGCTCCTGCCCGAGTGCTGTCTCAGCGGGGCCCAGAGGGCATTGTCTCCCCAGGGTGCATCCTTTAAGACACTCCAGGCCCATACGCAGCCTCAGCGGCACTGAAGGGGTGTGCGCTACCGCACGTGCCAGCCTGGCGAGCAAGCTGGGGAGGCATCCAGTATAAAACCGGGTCCAGCTGCTTGTGGGTCTCTCTACACTACCAGTTGCCAGACACCGGACGCCCTGCTCGGCACCCGCGGGACTCAGCCAGGCCATGGGGATGAGGATCATGAAAAATGGGAAACCCAGATGTCGTGCTCAAAGCCCTTTTGGGTCTCATTGTGGAGTCTGGTTGGGAGGAAGTGGGCCCCAAAGCAATTGCACACCGCCAAGTGTAGAGAGATGGGCACCACTTCTTGCCTTGTAAGGGTCACGGCCGGCCGCGGGCGCTGGGGGTCTGAGGGCCAAGCGAGCTCTGTAGATGGGACCAGCTTGAGAGGCCTCACCCCACGGGGCTGGCTTTCTTTCTTGCCTTTACATTTTCAGTGATCTTGTAAACCTCAAATGATTCAGGAGGAAGCTAGTGGCACAAGCTTTGTTTGCCAGTTTCCGGTAAGGGCTTAGAAGGAGGGAGCCTATTTGTTGATCCCGGGCCCATGGCAACTGGACAGCGCAGCGTGTGGCAAAGGAAAGTCCCCTCGCTGCTAGAACCTGTGTAACATGCTTCGTTTCCGGGGACTCTGGCTGAAAGCAGCACGTGTATAGTCTTTGACAAAAGTCTTGGTGACCTTCATGTCAGCAGAGGTCCCAGACCAAGAGTGGTTTCCTGGAGTCCCTGGATAACAGGGCAGGACAGTGGCAGCTGCCAGCAGCGTTTGGGGAAGACCGTCTCTGATGGTGTCTAGGGCCAGACACCATCCATCCCCTCTCCTAGCAGCCAGGGGGGTCTCACCTCAAAGAGGCGAAAGGTTTTAGCCATCTTCCCCCCCAACAAAGGAGTCCATGGAAACCCAGAGGTAGAGACTTCTCCAAGGTCACTCAGGGGCAGGGGCAGATCCCAGATAGACCCTTTGCATCCCACTAATGGAAGTGCAGGTCACGTCTGTGACTTCCATCGTTGGAGGATGCCAGCTCCCTGTGCATGTGCCCAACCATCGGGTTGGCTGCCCTTCAGGAAAGCCACTCTGGAAACATTGCTTACATGCACAGAGGAAACCGGAGCCAGGGGGTGTATCTGCCTCACTGGGGAGCCATTAGGAGTGGGGGATACCATCAAGCACAGAGAATTCTGGTGATACCACCTGCCCAGCCTGGCAGGTCCCCAGAACAAGGGTGCCATGTTTCTAGAGATGTCACCAAAGAGATGGCAGGGGCCCAAGACACTGGGCAAGATGAAAGGGGAGAAGAGACTTGGGTCTTGCTGGGCTTGCACTTTAAACTTTGCTCCATGATGGGTCCTTGTAACTCTGCAAGGTGGGCTGGGTAGCCTGGATGGGGAAACTGAGGCACAGAGTGGTAGAGAGAATGATGGAAACTCCCAAGCTCCTAAGGACACCTTCTGTCCCTACTGTGCCGGAGCTCTGAGACAGGTACCAACTCTCTGTCCCGCTGTGCTCCGGAAACACCAGACATCCCCACAAACACACTCACAGACGGGTCTCAGATGCATAGGACAGTCAGGGTTCAACCCTGGCTCCCAAGGGACATGGAAACCCACCATTTGCATGAAGGGAAATCCAACATGCTCAGATGTCTGGTCACTCCATGCCCTCTCTCAGGGGGTGACGGTGAAGAGAGGCGGTCCTCTCATGGCTCAGCCACCTCAGGGGAGGAAAAGAGACCAGGGCCTCACCCAGGAGAGAGCACACACCGGGCCAGGTGGGAACGTCACCCACCTGGCCACACGGTCAGCTGTGGGGGTGGCTTGAGGCTTTCCATTCACCCTGCCCTTGGCAGGTAGGAGAGCCTCCCTGCTGGTGAGCGTGAGCCCCTGCTGTGTCTTCTTACTGGCCTTCCCATCCCTGTATACCCCGGAGGAGCTCTGGGCCCCATGCCCCTCAGCCTGAGGGCACCCCATGGCCATGCACCTGGCTTTCTAACTCATAGCCCTGCAGGACAGAGTCTCAGGAAGCTTTCCCTGCTCTGCCAGATGGTCACGTACTTAACCCTGGAGACCTCGGGTGTGCGTGTGGGCTTGTGTGGTTCCCTCATAGCAGAGCCGAGCCCTGCAACCCTGGCCCGCATCCCTGGCCCCCGCCTTCCTTGACCTCCCTCCTCGAAGGCTGCCTGTCACTTCTTTCTCACTCCAGCATGGGCACTTATACAGCCTTGGCTCTCGATGCCACATGGGGTACAGATAAAAATAGGACTGGGGCAAGGGAAGGAGCAGAGGGGGGACACTCTTGCCTTGGGGGGCAAGAGGGAGGAAGGAGCAGTCTCCCTCAGCTTCACACCCATGCTGCAGACTCAGGTCCCCCAATGGACATCTTGGGCTCTGGCTGCTGGGCCTCGGTTGAGGTCTCTCCCACAAGTGGAGGCTGAAAATCAGACACGCCTTTCTTCTCAGGCCCCCACCCTGAGCTCAAGACAGATCAGCGAACTGGTCATCACCGGGCCGGTTTCTGCTGCAAATGAGCAGCACCTCACGTCCCCTCAACACCAGGTCTGGTCCACAGGGCCCTCGGTCACCATATTGGCCCACAGAGTGGGGGGTTAGCTCTGCGTCTCCCTCCGTCTCCGGCTCTCACCTTCCCAGCCGCCTGGCTTCATTCTGGTGCCTCCCTGTTTCTGGAGGGGCAAATTGAGACCATGTGAGCCCAAGCCCAGGGACAGTCTCTGGCACGGGGGTGCCCACTTGGTGTCTTCTAACCCCTCACCCGCCACTTCCAGTCACGGACTGAGCCCAAGTGCTCACCCTACCCGGACCAGGGGGGCTCCCCAGAAAGCTCGCACAGTGACTTGGGTCCCCTTTTGAGCGACTTTATGATCCCCGTCAGGACCAGAATGGGCTGCCTGTTCTTGGGGGAGCGCCTGGGAGGGCCCCGCCACCTGCTTTGTGGAGGGGGGGGACGGTCCTGTGGCTTTTGGTCTGCAGAGAAGCCTCCCGGTGCTTGGAGGGACATGCCTCACTTCGTCCTCCATCACCTGAGGCCATGGCACACCGCAGACCCACACAGTGGCCCACGGGCGGTGGGGGGACCTGCAGAGTCACCCTCTGAGCACACCCACCCCCTTCGCCACAGCGTGTCTTCACGTTCCCTCCTCGGCAGCCGTGGGATCTTTCAGAGCAAACCAGCCCTGATGTCCACAAGCTGTCACGGGCAGCCAAGGGCAGAAGGATCTAGAAGTCTGGGTATCCTGAATGCTCTGTGGCGGCAGGGCCTCTCTGGAAATAGGGCCCCCCCCCCCCTTCTGGATGGAGGCGAGTCGGAAAAGACTAGAAGGCACAAACAGGGACGTTCTGACACTCCGTCTTCGCCGGCAGTTCTGCCTACGGTGTGACTGCTGACGGGGGAGCAGGGAGGCTCCGGGGGTCCTGGGGCCCTAGGCGTGCCAGGCAGTCCTGAGCCAGGGGCGCACACACCAGAACCACAGAGACTGGTGCCCAGAAACAGCCTCCCATAGGCCCCGGAGAGCAGCTCAGGGAGCTCCGTCTCCCACCAGCACTGGCCCAGGGGAACCGAACTCTGAGAAACACCTCCCAGCTTGTTCTGTTTACTGGTGAGCTCCCCACCTGCTTCTCCTTAAGGCTGCACAGGAGGAAGTTTGATCACTGGAGGGTCTGATGAGAAGGGCTGCGCTGGGGCTCCCTCAATCCTGGGGAACAGAGGAAGCCCGCATTTCACTTGATTGACCTGCTAGGCTCTTCTCACCTTTGAACCTCTACTCTGTGCTTTTATCTTGACAAGCGTGGCAAGATGCTGTTGTTACTGGTGGCCGGGTCCTCTGGGACTGAGGCTTGGCTGGGGATGCTGCTGGTCTGGGCGCGTGCGCGATGGGGCACTGAGGAAGCTGGGACTCTGCAGAGGGGCATGCTCTGTCACTCTGGTCTTATCCTGTGGCATCCCCCCTCCCGCATCTCTGCGGCGCCCTTCCCCCCCACCGCTTCCAGGAGGTATTGCCTTTCCCTCTCAGTGAAAAGGTATTTTTAGTCTCCCTGGCCAGGAGGTGTTCAGGTGTCAGAGACAAGAGGCCCGGAGCCATCTCTGTCCCTTTGCTCCTGCAGAGGACACACAATGCCCAGAACGGGAACTGCAAACCCCAGCCGGAAAGCACTTCCTTTCTGCGGGGCCACAGGCACATGTTGACTTCCCCGCAGCAGCAGACACATCCCTGTTTACACCCGCTCTATTGGAAAAGGGGAGCCGGGGGTTTCTGGAGCTGCTCAGAGGAGGCCTCGACCCCACCCCTGGCTTTGTGCAGGTGAGGCCCGTGCTGGGGACCCAGCCATCCCTTCACTGCCCCGGGGAGGTGCAGATGAGCTCACAGTCAGCGGGGGGAGACGTGGGGTCCAGAGCACAGAGGTGCACCCTCGGGCCACAGCAGAAGCACCTGCAGACCAGGCAGGCAGCACCTGTGAGTGCATCCCGTGCACTCAGGAGACGAGAGGAGAAAAGCCGGCAGGGCCGTGGCAAGCGTCAGAGGGAGAGGATCAGGCAGCGCTCCGGGCAGGGAGAACTGCGTGCAAAAAGTGCAGAGACAGCAAGGGGTACCGGGGCGACCTCAGGGAAAGACACTGGGCCAAGCGAAGAAGCTTCTGGGGGGCTCCTCATCTTTACAAGAGGTTTCCTGCCTCCTCTGTGGGGCTGAGCTGGGTCAGTCATGGAGCTTGGGGAGAGGGAAGCCGACCAGGTCCCACGAGCCCCCAGGCCCAGCCCCATGCATCCCTCGGGGAGCCCCGAGCTCCCCAGCTGCCAGAGTCACCTTCCCGAACGCACACACTCCCAGAGCCAGTGTGCCGGGCCGGGCCCTTGCTCCCTACCTCACCCATGGTTAGAAGGTTCTGGCAAAGCCCACAGGGTGCCACTGAGAGGGCTGAGGAAAAGAGAGTTTCTCCCCCTACTCCAGCAGCCTGGTAACCACGGTAACCGGAGGGAACTGCTGGAGGGGCCCAGCCACCTGCCGGGCTGGGCTGTCTGGGTGCTGAGGGCCTGGCTGGGCCCCATGGGAGGCCCGTGTGGATCCTTGGGTGGCCACTTGTGTGGGCAGTAGGAGGGGGGCAACAGGTGCAGTCCCAGGCTCGAACCCAGCGCTCTGCAAGCAAGGACATCACAGGCCAAAGGGCCCTTCTGCCTGCTCTTCAAGGGGGCAAGAGGGCCTCTGACCCCAGCTCAGGCAGAATCCGTGGTCTCTGAAGCAGCCCCAGGGGGAGCAGGCCCTTAGACCGATTCAGGGTATTCTTGCATTTGGCATCACTTCTCCGGCCTGTGGGCCTCTAGAAAGTCCCCCCAGCCCCTGTAGTCCAGCGGCTGCATTTTCTAGGGAAGGAACTGAGGCTCGGGGAGGAACCCTTGTTGGCAGAGCTGGGTGGGTCATGGAGCTGCGCTCCACCGCGGCCGGGGTTGGCTCCCAGAGCCCCCGGTAGCATCCTGTAGGTCTCCCTGCACGCCACAGTGGTCACTGCTGGTGGTTGGTGTCTGGTCGCCCGTGGGGATGGAGCACATTTGCCTCATCACTGCTCTATCCCCCCAGCTCAACCCTCGACACGCACACACCAGAAGCAGGCACTCAGCAACCATGCTGTGCAGCGAACTCCCCCAGAAAGCAGAGCAGGGTAGGAAATGCACCCAGAGCTCCCGGCCGCCCAGTCAGAGGTGCCCCTGCCAAGCTGGGAAGGGACGTGGAAGCACAGGCCACAGATCTCACGCAGCCACCGACTCAGAATGGCCGGAGCAGGGAGCCCTCAGGACAGAAACCAAACCTTGGGCCACTGTCCCTAGCACCCTGCTCCACGCATAGGACCATCCTGAGAGGAGGGGTGCACCCATCGTGGAGGGGACTCGCGTCCTCAGCGCTGCGCTGGCCTCCCCACTTCCCGAGCTAGACAGCCTGTGCCTGGTCCTCCAGGGAAAAGATGGTGTCCCTGTAAGTGTTGGTGAAAGGGCATCACCCCCTCCCCCCACCACCCGGGGCCCCGGGCACACTTGCGTGGCCCAGCTTGACTCCAAGATTCCTCAGTGCACCCAATCCTCTGAAGCCAGCACGCCACACATCGGAGGCCAGCCTCGCCACCCGGCTCCTTCACGGCGTCCGTGCCCCGGGCTCAGCTTCAGAGGGAGGTAAATGCCACCGCCTAGATGAGTCCCCACACTTTTTGTTAGGCGAGGCTCAGGCATGAAGTCATGTCCTCAGCCAGGACGGCTCTTTGGGCTCCCCTTCCGCCCGCTCTCAGAGGCCCCACTCAGAGGAGCTCATCTGCACTCAGCCCCTCGCGGGCTCTGGGTCCTGCAGGTGAAGCCAGGGGACCAAGCCTGGGCTCCCTGGGGCAGACAAAGCCCCCCCCCCACCACAGACTCCCTGCTTTCATCCCCCCACGCTGGCTACCTGCCCGGGGATTCTCCACAGTGTGTCTTCCCCACCCGCGGGGCCCGGGCACAATTCTGGCACCCCCGGAACTGCAGGCAGTGCCCCAGGGAGGGCAGGGCAGCCGCCGGAGCCTGGCACCCAGCCAGAAACGGCCACAGGTGGGGACTCGGCATGCATGCTGAGACCATGTGGGCCTCGGGCTGGCATCGCTAGCCGGCGGCCACAGCCTCCCAGCCGCCTGACCCCTGTCCTGCAGTCCCTCGGCCTCCCCAGACAGACCATGAGTTGGGTGCCCAGCAGCCAGGATGCCACTCGTGTTTACACAGCGAAGCCGTTTCGTTATGCAGAGATAATTCCTCCCCACTGCAGACACCGTCCCAGGGCATTCAGATTGAGTGGCCCCAGGGGGCGGGCCGCGGAGGCCATGGTCCCAGGAGCATGTTTATAGGAGAGCTGGGAGCCGCCCGGGGAAAGCCTGGATAGCTGCAAGCCTTTTGCCCTGCTGTGAGGAGCAGGCCCTCCGTGGGATGCTGGGAGATGGTGATGACGGTGGCACTGGTAACGATGGAGGTGGGCCTGATGGTGGTGCTGGCGGTGATGACAGTGGGCGTGGGCATGATGGTGATGATCACGGGGGAGGGGACGGTGGTGACGGGGTGCTGGTGCTGGTGGGCATGGTGATGCTCGCGACAGTGGCGACGGCGAGAACAGCTTAATGGTGAGGATGATAGCGGCGATGCTTGCGGTCATTCGTTATTTGTACCAGAGCTGTCCTGTGTCCCATGGCAGATCTGCTGCTTGTCAGGCCCCTGCTAACACCTGGCATTCACTCTTAATCCTCCGGCCACCCCAGGATTAGGTAATGTGAGGCAGTAGGATCCTCTGTGCTTTGCAGGGGTGGGGGCAGTGAAGAGGCACACAGCCAGAGGACAGAGCTAGACCATGACCTCAGAGGACTCCAGATCCCGTGTCCCGGACCAGCCTCATGAGCGGGGCAGATGCACACTCTCCTGGGCTCGGGTCCCCAGGATCCCTCATGAGGGGAAGCCCCAGGATGGCACAGCCCGGCCCCCAGCTAGCCACCCACGCTCCAGCTCCATTGGTGAGGAGCAGAGCTGGCAGAAGTCGGATCCCCATGCCTGGTGCCCGCAGGCCCTCTGCACCCAAAGGGGGCCTGAACCTGCAGCAGGAATAGTGCGGTCAGGGAGGAGGGACCCCTCCCCACTCACCTGGCTGCTTTCGCTTCTGCAGGCAGACACATGGGTGCTCTCCACGTCCCTCACCCACGAGCACTTTCCCGAACAGAGCAACAATCACTACGAGCGGCCTCGTATCTCGTGGTTTCCCTGTCATTCACTTACATTTCCTTAGGGACTTGGGCAGCTGTAGGGAGGTGTGTGTACCTCTGAGTTCATTTGCTCTCCTACTACATTTTGTAGGTAGGACTTCTGAGTCCCAGGCTGAGTCCTGAATTACCTGAATTACCCCAGTTGTTGGCCCAGAAGACTGCCGTGGACCCCAGTAGTAGCAACAGCCCAGTAGAGTAGCTTCATCGCAACCTCGCCAGCAACGAGTATTTTCATTTAAAAAATTTTTTTTGTTAATTGTGATCGCAAAGGTCTCTGTGCCTGGTGGCTGTCTTCTGCATAGCTTTTTTAATTCAGCAGAGGCTCTAATGGATGGGGTGAGGTAAAGCTGGCTTTCAGACTGCTGATGTGGGGCTGCATGGGCAAGATATTAATCTTTCATGCCTCCATCATGCAGCGCTGGGATGCAATCCTCTTTGAAACCATTTGTTATCTATTCTTACAATCCCCTGGAAAGCAGGGAGAGCCCCAGGAGCCTGCTCACAGATGCTAATGCGGGGAGAGCTGCAGAAATAGCCCTCAACCCTCCCCACCAAGGTATGGAAATAAGCCAGGGCTGGGGACACAGGACTCCAGCCTCCCCCTACCTCCTCCCCCTGTAAAGGGGCTCCTCCCCTGAGAGAAGGCTGACCCTCTGCCTCCCATCCAGCAGGGTTTAAGAGGTTAGGCGGGTACGTTAGTTCCCTAGTGCCTCCCAAACAAATCACCAGCAACCGTGCAGCTAGAAACAGCCGTGTGGATTCTCCCCCAGTCCTGGAGGCTAGAAGTCTGGAATCAAAGTGTGGGCAGGGCTGGTTCCCTTTGGAGGCTCCAGCCCGCTCAGGCCTCTCCCCCAGTTCCTGGTACTGCTGGCGATCCTCTGTGTCCACTGGCTTATGGACCTGTCACCTACCTCCACCTTCACGTCCCCCTCCTTCCCTGTTGGCAGCTTCTTCTCTTCTTATAAGGACACTTGTCATTGGGTTCAGGGCTCTCCCTCCACCCCCACCAATCAGGGTGACCTCATCACTGGGTCCCTACGTTAATTACATCTGCAAAGACCCTTTTACCATCTAAGGCCATAGTCACCGGTACTGGGGACTGAGAGTTCGACACAGAGAACCCCCTTTAGAGGGTTCTGTGACTTCCTTTCTAGTCTGCCGTTTATTTTCCCCTTGGCAAGGATTACTCATCAAGGGTTGCGGACTCTCACCCGAGCCTGATGCCAGAGTGGGGGTAAGTGGTGTCATCTCAAAGGCCCACAGTTACACCCAGAGTGGGGCTCTGCGCTCTCGGGTGTGGGGTCTCCCCCAGCCACAGCTGCCGACGTACTTGAAGGCCCGCCACCCGTCTCAGGACAGCGGCTCAGCAGCCTAGAGTGGTCATGGGAGCTCGCCGGAGGGTGACAGGGTGAACAGCTAAGACAGGGCATGTGTCCCATGGAGGGTGGATGGGAGGCACTCGGGACACTAGCTTGTGCCTCCCCCCCGGCAGGGGCAGGTTTGTGCTACAGGCTTGAGGGGGCCTCAGCTTTATCGGACGTGCTGCTGAGTCTGCATTCTCCCCAGCCTTCTGATTGCCCTCTGCACCTCGAACCAGGATCTGTCCCCCCAGCTGCCAAGGGCAGCAACCAAAATACATCTAAAGTGCGAGGGCAAGAGCTACCACCCAGCGATCCAGCATGTGTGCAGTCAGTGTGGACAGCCAGTCAGAGCTCTGCCAGGTCCCATGCTAAGCACAAGGGAAGGGGCCCTTGCTGGACATGATGACCAGAGCATCCCAGTGCGGGGCTGGCCAGGAGTAAGCGGTTCCCATCCCCACGGCCCAGGACCAGCCTTCCCTCCTTACCCCCTACTCCCATGTTGCTGCAGAAACCCAAATCAGCCATCAAGACAGCAGCACTCCCATTCCCCAGTGGGCCCACTGCTCGGTCGCTGCATGGGGAAATCCCCCCCCCCCGCAGGTGGGGTCAGGCAGGGCTCTGGAGAGGAAGAGACCACAGCCACACCTGGGGGAGGGCCCCGTGTCCAGGGACTGCTTGGTAGCACAAGACTATGGCTGTGTGGCTGCTTCCTGTGGACAGACTGTCTCTGAGATGGCAGATCTGGGAACACCAGAATGTGGGCCTCCGTCCTCCTCCCATCCTGGGGTGTAAGTGGTTAAAAGCCACCCCTCTTCCCAGGAAGCTTGGAGCAGCTCCACGTCCACGCGTGGAGCTGGGCCACCTCGGCTCCCTCCTGTGTCAGCTGCTCTGCCTGCTGAGTCAGGCTCTGGGACGTGGTGATGAGTGATCACGGCTGTAATCACAGGCAGGCTTGCTGGTTTTCTTCCCATCCCTGGAACTCTGTTTTCCTGCCTTGGCTCAGCCAGGACTCTGATCCGTCGTTTGCAAGCGGAGACAGCATTTATGCTCTCTGGATGTCCCAGAACGAGCAGGGAAGCCAGGCTCTCCCCCAGGGACACTCTTGCCATCACAGAGGGCTGGGGGGGAGGGAGGGGAGGTGGCAAGCCCCTTGGTTCATTGATTACCCCACGCGCCAGCCAGGTACTCCCATCACTGCAGACACAACGTGGGGTGGCAGTGGCCACAGGGCACCCCCAGCTCAGTGCAGCCTGAGGATGCTGCATGGGGTCCCCCAGGATTGCGTGCTCACCCCCGAGGGAGCAGTTCCCTCACCCACCATCCCCCCCCCCACCCCGCCGCCCTGTGCCGGTGAGGAGGGAATCCTGGAGGTGAGCCACTAAGATCTGCAGATTTTCTACTCAGTGTGAAGGGCAGGGCTTGGGGTTCATGAGGGAAATGCTCTGCTAGTCTAGTCCTGCTGCAGGAAGCCGCTCCCCCGGCCCCGGCCAGCACCAGGGACAGATTCCCTCTTGCTCCCTACTCATGACCTGTAAGAACCTCTTCTCTCTGAAGGACCAGACCCACTGGGGCAAGAAATGCTCCTGCCCATCCCCGTGATCTCATGCTGTGTGTGACACTTAATGTCCCCTTGAGCCATGGAGGAGGGGCTGCTCCTTGGGTTGCCAGTGGGGAGATGCCTGTGGCCTTGATCATGGCCTAGCTTCCCAGAGGGAGGCACTGGGGCAGCCCTGCCAATTCCTTTGGGAGGGGCTGTAGCAAGAGCTGTAGAGACAGGAGCTTGGCCGTGGCCAGGGCCCAGAGGGAAGACAGCAAAAGTGCCCCTGGGTACACTTCCACTCTGGGGAGGTAGGAACTGGTCCAGCCCCCATACCCTCTTCAGAAGTATGGGACATGCTCTCTGAGTTGGTTTGAAATGTGCCGTAGCTGGATGTTCGCTTCCCCTGAAGATAAGCCCGAGGGTCTAGGTGGCATTGTGTGGCTCTCCAGTCCTTCCGGCCCCCCAAGCACCCCCGTGGGGGTCCAGGACTCTTGGCTTTCACCTCCTCTGTTGGCATCTGCTTCTTAGAGCAACAAGAGGCTGCCCAAGGGGTAGCCTGGGATAGCAGTGCCTTCCACATGTGGGAAGCTCAGCACTGCTCACCTGGCCTGAGTGGGGGAGAGCATCTGGCCTTCACCAGCATCTCGATGTACATAAGTGACAGCAGACTGGGGGCCACTTGATGGTAGGTGCAGTGGGCCTGCATGTGGGCCCACGGGTGTGCCTGCATATGTGCCTGTGTGCGTATGCACACACATCCCTTCATGTGTGCTTCCCGTGCCTAGACACCCCGCCCCCCAGAGAGTCCTACCAGGGATGGCCTAGAACATACCGTCCACTGGAGTTCTGGTCTCTCCCCAGATTCTTTTGATACACTTCCTATAAGAGGAAACCCTGACGCTCTTCCACAAAAGGGGATGTAAAATTAGTTTCAAAGGAAAGCAAGAACTGTGTGATAGACATTTGCCCTGGGGTTCTGCTCTGTAGTCTTCCCGCCTTTTCCTGGGATCGCTGGGGGGAGATCTTGCCAGGTTGTCAGGGACACGCTCCCACACTCTGCTCTCTGTCTGTCTTCGGTAAGATTTCCCATGCTGCGGTCACTGGCCTTCCATCTTTGGATTTGGGTCGTGCGTGCACACTATCAGCCCTATTTCTGAGTTTATGTTTTTTCTTTTAGTCAGTTGAAGTTATTTTCATAAATAAGCTTCTTTTGGAATGAAGCTTCCTTGTTGCACCTGTAACAAAGAGAAATGCAGCATTACTCGTCCTCATTCAGAGGTGACTAGAAGACAGGTAGGTAGATATTGGATTCAAGAACCATCTCCTGTGTGACCAGGCACGTCCATGCCTGAGGGGTTGTGGAGTGGGCCTTTGCTTGTCTTCTGACGATTCAGGGGTGTGGCTCCTATCCCTCCTGCTCCAGTCATCCCCAGGCCACAAGCAGGCTGTTCGTGTTCGCGGGGGCTGCTGAGGCAAATATGAGAAATGTTCATGTTCGTGGGGGCTGCTCAGGTGAATATGAGAAATGGGAAGGCCTTGGGGCTTCAGCCCTGTATGTTCATTCCCTCCTTGGATTTAGGCTGGGGGTGGGGGGCAGTTACTGGGGAGAGGGTGCCCAGGGGCTGGGCTGGCATTCAAGTGTTGAAGGCTTAAACGAGAAAGCTACAGAAATCATGGCGGTTTCTGGAGCAAAATGGCATGAGGTTGCATTCCAGGTGTTGGCTTTGCAGTTGGACAGGCCTGTCCTAGCTCTCTGCCCCTGAGTTATGTGACTCTAGGCAGGTCCCTTATAAAGTACAGATGGGAGGCACCTGGGTGGCTCAAGTGGTTAAGTATCCAGCTCTAGATTAAGGCCCAGGTCATGACCTCAGCGCCATGAGATCGAGCCCCATGTCAGACTCCAAGCTCAACATGAAGTCTACTGGAGATTCTCTTTCTCCCTCTGCCCTTCCCCCTGCTCATGCATGCACATGCTCTCTCTCGCTCTCTCTCTAAAATAAATAAATAAATAAATATATTTTTTAAAAGATGCAGATGGTAACAGGAGTTAGGAATGGAAAGTGCAAACTCCCTCCTCACTGTCTTCCACCTCCAGGGTAACTCCGAAAAATACTGTGGGGCGATCTGTCTAGGCCTGGGAACTGGTCTCTGCATTGGACCCTGAGGCAGGTGAAGACCCGGGCAGATAGGGAAATGTAGCCATCCCCCAAGGCAACAGCAGGAACACAGACAGGGCTGCCATGGGCATGAGGGAAGAGACAGGCAGGTGTGCCCAAGGTCAGGTGTGCAGGGAAAAAATGCAGGCAGTGGGCCCAAGATTCAGTATGCAGGAAAAAGTTGCAGGCAGGCCCGAGATCAGGTGTGCAGGAGACCCAGAGAAGAGGAAGCTGGAAAAGGAGACAGGGCTGGCCATGAGTGGTTCAGCATGCTGAGCTGAGGGGCTTGGACCTGATGCTGAAGGCCCCAGGCAGCCACTGTGGGCTTTCGAGATAGACCCATGGGTGAGCAGTAGGAATGGGACTCTGGTGACAGGTAGACGGCTGTAATCCAGGTAGGAACTCCAAAGACCAGCAACAGAAATGGGCAAGAGGGGATGTTCCAGGGATACCCAGGTGGACAGAGCCAACAGACAGCTGAGAGGATGAACCTGGGCCACAGGGCAGAGAGACGGGGAGGCACAGCTAGCTGTGGGGCTCGTGGGGGCTGAAGCTCAGAGGGGGCCAAAGACCTGCCCTGGAGGGTCATTCGGGGGAAAGTTTCCATGAGCAGAACACTGAAAGCAAGAGTGCTTGGAGGAAAAGCCAGGCTGGGGTGGAGGTGGTGCAGGTGATGGTGGTGCAGGTGATGGTGGTGCAGGTGATGGTGGTGCAGGTGATGGAGGCGCAGGTGC